>JAJIBD010023756.1:0-17803 GCA_021461705.1 Cryptotis parvus | reverse complement strand
TTTTTTTTGAGTCATACCTAACAATGCTCAGGACTTACTCCTGGCTCTGCATTCAGGAGTTACTCCTAGAAGTGCTCAGGGGACCAAATGGGATGATGAGGATGGAATCAGGGTCAGCCACATGCAAGGGAAACACCCTACCCACTCCAGCCTTTCAACTGCCCTTTTTAAAAATAGGTAGGTGAATCCACTGAATATACACAAAGAGACTTAAGTGATAAACTCTAAATATCTGCAGGGCTAGCCACAATGTATAAAATAAGAGGGAGAGAGATGCAGAGACAGAGAGAGAGATAGAGAGGAAACTGGGGTACCTGCTATTAAGGCAGCCTGGGGGACGGGAGGGAGGGGGTACATTGGTGGTGGAAATGGGGGCACTGGTGGAGGGATGGGTGCTGGAATACTGTATTACCAAGAACCAATTATGAACACCTTTGTAATTGTATGTTTCACGGTGGTATAATAAAAAAATTTAAAAAAATAAAAATAAAAATAGGTAGGTGAAATACGTTGAGTGGTATGTATTTTCTTTTTTTTTTCTTTTTTGGGTCACTCCCGGCAATGCTCAGGGGTTTATCCTGGCTCTGCACTCAGAAACTACTCCTGGCGGTGCTCAGGGGACCATCTGGGATGCCGAGGATTGAACCCGGGCCGGCACAGGCCGGCTGCGTATAAGGCAAACGCCCTACCCGCTGGGCTATTGCTCCAGCTCCATAAGTGGTATGTACTAAGAGAAGCCTATTGTGCCTCAAAATCTGAGTGTCTGCTTTCTCTGTTGTACCTGCTGTACCTAATTCCTGAAACTGAGAAGGCAAGTACTCAAGAAATGCTTTTTGAATCACTAGGTGAATAAATGATTTATTATTATTATTATTATGTTATTATTATTATTATTATTATTATTACAGTATCAGGCATTCTATCACTTACAGATTCACTACATAAATAAAAGCACACTCCCTCTGTCACTCAAAAGCAAAAAGAAAAACTAATTTATACAGATTCATTGGTCCCTTGGGTGATGCAAAGCAGCTGCTAATTAATCTTACTAGAATAGTTTTGAGGGAAAGTAAGGAAGAGGAGAGGCAAACAAAACTGCTATAATGGACTATTAAGAAAGCTCTGGAGAAGAGATAAGAGTGATACACTGAGAATAAAAAGATAAGGGGAGCCCAAAAAAGCAGCTTCAAATTCAGTCTACAGCTGCCCAAACATCTCTTCCTTTCTGTCCCCTCCCCAAAAAAACCAACTTCTATGCCCAACACCTGTTATGGGGAAAAGATCATTTAATTATCATTAGTCTTAATTGTTATATGCCATTTTACTTTTCACAATGATAGTTTGAGCTCTACACAGTATTCTCATTTAAAAATGGAGCAACACTACTTCCGGCAAACCAAGAGAAGAATTGTCCAGGGAACCTATGATGAGCATGACCTCAATGTGAAATGCACTAGGGCGGAGCAACAGTACAGAAGGCAATGTGCTTGCCTTGCAGATGGCTGAACTGGGTTGGAAACCCAGCACCATATAGGGTACCCCAAGCACCTCCTTGAGAGAGCAAAGCCAGAAGTAAGCACTGAGCAACACCAGGTGTGTCTCAGAAAAGCAAAACCAAGGCAAAAGAAAATAAGCAAAGTGTTGCTGATATATCTGGGACATTTAAGAAATACTTTATTTCAAATTTGGGGCCACACCATTGTTGCTCAGGGGGTTACTCCTGGCTCTGCACTCAGATCACTTTCTGTGGAGCTCAGGTAACCACATGTGGTGTCAGAACTGCTGCATTCAAGGCAAGCGCCCTATCTCTCAGGCCCCAAGAAACATCTTAAAAATAAGATCCAAAACAAGACATTAGGGTACAAAGCATAAACTGAGGCTGAGAGGAGAGCCCATGGAACTCAAACACAGGATATGCATTTGAAAGCTTTATATTACAGTTCATGCTTTTTTGAATTTCTAATTTTTTTTTTACAAAGTCATGCTTGTTTCTCTACCTCTAGGTAAGAAACTCCTTTGGGGCTCAGGATGTAGTTTGAATGGTAGACAACATGCCTTGCTTGTGGCATTCCACAACCCCTCCCAGCAGTGTGTCCCCCGAAACAATAATAAACGCTCAGGGGTTACTCCTGGCTCTTTGCTCAGGAACTACTCCTGGTGGTGCTTAGGAACTACTCCTGGCGGTACTCAGGGGACCATATGGGTTGCCTGGGATTGAACCCAGGATGGCCATGTGCAAGGCAAACACCCTACCCACTGGGCTATCGCTCATGGATGATGGCCCCCGTCATCCATTTTTAAACCACATCATCTATCTCTACCTTTCATCCAACAAGAGGATGTCTCTCAGAATCTACACTCCATTTACGGGATTCCTTAACACTGAACCACCTCTTAAGAAAACAAGGCAATTTGAATACAGGCAAATTAAAGACATAGGCATCACTCCTACCGCTCACCATTCTCCCTAATTTTCATTTCAACAGCTTCACTTCCTTACAATATTTACCCCCTACTGTTCTTTACATCCTTATTTTCCTGTCAAAATATTCATCTCAACATATTCCAAAGACAACTCCCAGATTCTTAGTTGAATTATTTGATATGCTAGCTTGCATTCTAGCACATTTTTCAACATCATAGCCAGGTTTCATCCACTTAATCATGTACACTCTTTCATTTTTCAAAGCATTTTCTGTTTGTTTTGATTTTGGTTTGGGGACACACCTGGCAGTGCTCAGGGGTAACTCCTGGCTCTGCATTCATGAATCACTCCTGGCAGAGCTCAAGGGACTGTATGGGATATAAGGCATCAAATTCAGTTCAGCTGTGTGCAAGGCAAATGCCCTACCCACTGTTCTATCTCTCCAGTTCCTTGATCACATCATCCTTATTCCATCACTTGTATCACTTGTCTTTCCATTGTTCATCGAATTGCTCAAGCAGGCACCAGTAACATCTTCATAAGTCCTGTCACAAGCTAGAGTAGCCCAAGGGCAACTGCTCACTCCAGGAACATAAAGAGCCTCAAACCATTCCTTCAGGTCCTGGGAATGAGGTCTATAATTGTTACTGGCTTTTGTATATCAAATATGACACGGGTAGCTTGCCAGGCTCTTCCATGCGGGTGGGATACTCTTGTAGTAGCCTCTCATCTCATGCATGTATTGATGAACTGTGCGGCTGCTTTGCAGGGAGACAGGGAAAGATTGGCTTTTCTGCTGGGTGGAGCTCTGACAAGCTGTGGAGTCTGGATGTTGAAAATGGCAGCCCTCATGGTGTGGGGGGTTCCTCTGGCTTCTTGCGAGGCTCTGCTGGGATGGCAGCGGCTAGAACCACCCCTGGCATGCCAGGGCTAGAACCTGTCTTCCCTCCTTGGTGTCTCATGATCAGCTGGGCACAGGGAGAGCCAGGAGCAGCTCTACCCCGTGTCTCTGAATCTCTGGATCAGGTATACCTAGGCTTGAAATAGACTGCTGTAGGATGGGACTCTGACCAGCTAGGTTGTGATCAGCTCTTCTGCTGGGTGGAGCTCTGACGAGCTGTGGAGTCTGGATGTTGAAAATGGCGGCCCTCATGGTCTGTCTTCTTGCGAGGCTCTGCTGGGATGGCGGGCCAGGGCTAGAATCCACCTTCTCCTGGGTGCCTCACGATCAGCTTGGCACAGGCAGAGTCAGTAGCAGCTCTACCCTGTGTCTCTGAGTCCTTATTGCATAGAGGTTGCCATTAAACACTTTTTTTAAATTTTTTTAATCTAGTGTATTTATTCAACAATAGCTTTTAACTATAAATATATGTTCAAAGATTTATCATGTTCAAAGATATATCATGTTCAAAGCATCTGTCATTGGTCATTTTTGAAGATTCACAAGTTCACAAGTTTTGAAGATTCACAAGAATCCCAAACTCTGCCAGGACTGATTCCTGAGGTACTGGGGGGCCAAATATGTGCCTGACCACATGTGAGACAATATGGGGTGCTGGGAGTGAAATACACAAGGCAACATGCGGTGTCGGTGGTCAAACCCCCAGTTGGCCACATGCAAGACAAATGCCCGGTACTATCTCTCTAGCCCCTATATTTCTGATTGAAATGAGTCTATTACGTGTTGGTGGTATTATGGTGAACATAGCTGCCAAACACATTAAAAAAGTGCCTACATAATGGAGGTTATGCATAGTTATAGAAAGTGTGTCCACTCAAGTTTCCTATAAGCTTAAAATTACTCTAAGTAACTAAACCTTTTAAAAGTCATATTAAAAATCAGAAATCATATACGAAGCTGGGCTGTGACATACTCATAAATAGTACTGTACAATAATAAAAAAAAATTAAAAGAATGCTAGCCTAGTCACTAGTAGGATAAGAACCAGAGAAAATACATATTTTTACTTTGTTCATTTTTTATGAATATATAATTTTTTTCAGCCTGCATGTGAAATTCTTTGCATGCTTTATAAATCCTGGTAAAAAAAATGCTATAGAGGGCCGGAGAGATAATCTAGCAAGTAGGGCATTTGCCTTGCATGCGGCAGACGGGGTTCAATTCCCTGACATTCCATATGGTCCCCTGAGCACCGTCAGGAGTAATTCCTGGGTACAGAGCCAGAAATAACCCGAGCATTGCTGGGTGTGACCAAAAAGAAAAAAAAACTATAGAAATTGAACATTATTGGCTACTCCATTTCCTCACCTCCTTAGCCCCTAGAATATAGCATTTGACTTGACATTAATCAACCAGATGCTCCTACCCTGAATTTGATTTTGAACTGCAACACTGAAGAAGCAGGGGTGGAGGATACATTCTGGGGAGCACCTGCAGCAAGCTAGGACAGATGCAGAACCAGAGTCAAGCACACAGGACAGAAGTGAAATAGTGCCCCGATACACAGTTTGCTTAGCGCTTCCTGATAATCAGCCATGCTGTGGATCCAGAGTTGGAAACAGAAGTGGCAATGTGGTGTTACTCTGGGCTTGGGTGTTCCCTGGGCTCCCTTCCTATTATCTCATTTCTAAGTTGATTTCTGCACCATTCCTACAAATTCAATGTTTTTTCTATAAACTTATCATCTATTAGAATTGGTTAAAGTCTGGTTCTGTTGCTTAGAAGAAGAACTCAGTTGTAGTGGAGTGGCAAGTGTCAGATACTAATTTAATAAATCAATACATGTCAATGACCCACTTGACCTATTTTAATGAGAGACACAACTTTTATTTTTTTCCCTTTGGAAGTTGAATGTTTTTTTTTATTTTTTTATATTTTATTATACCACAGTGAGATATACAATTACAAAGAAGTTCATGTTTGGGTTTCGGTCATACAGTGTTCCAGCACCTATCCCTCCACCATGCCCATTTCCCACCACCATGTCCCCAATTCCCTTCCTCCTCCCTAGCCTGCCTCTATGGCAGGTTCTTTATCTCTTTTTTTTTTTTTTTGCTTTTTTGGGTCACACCGGCGCGTGCTCAGGGGTTACTCCTGGCTCTGCACTCAGGAATTACTCCTGGTGGTGCTCGGGGACCATATGGGATGCCGGGGGATCGAACTCAGGTCGGCACAGGCCGGCCGCATGCAAGGCAAACGCCCTACCCAGCTGGGCTATCGCTCCAGCCCCTATCTCTTTTCTCTCTTTCTTTCTCTCTCTCTCTCTCTTCCTTCTCTTACACACTGTGGATTACAATACATACATATAGAGATTATCATGTGTATCCTTTCACCTGTATTCAATGCTCAGTTCTAGGCTGGTATTAAATGGTCATGTGTTTGAGGGATGGGTGTCAGGATACTCAACTCTATTCCATAGGTCTTGGAGTATTCTTATTGGGGTTTCTTTTAGCTGGTACCCTACAGGCCTCCTGAATCTGGGAGCAAGCATTCTTTAGTTCCGGGAACTTCTCAGCAATGATGGCCTTGACAGTTCTTCATCAGGGTTTTTCTTCTTGCCTTTCTGGGACTCCAATGACCCATATGTTATGCCTTTGGCTTCATCCCAATTATCTCTTGTTATCTGTTCGTTAATTGTGAGTCATTTTTCCATCTTCTGCTGTTGTCTAGAGAATTTTTGGGACTGCGTCTTGGAGATCACTAATTCTTTCTTCAGCAGTTGTTACTCTACTATGGAGGCCTTCCAGTGTGTTTTTCATTTCACTTACCACATTTTTAATGTCTTTCATTTCTGCTTGTATTTTGGTCTGCATTTTCCTCATTTCTGCTCTCATATCCTCTTGTATTTTTATTGAGTTTTGTATTCCATTGCTTCTTTGAGCTCCTTGTGCAGCCTTAACAATTCGAATTCTTCTGAAATTCCTTATCAAAGAGGTTATATAGCTCATCATTATTGCTTGGCTCATCTGGGCTAGTGACTTCATTCACTGAGCTTGATGGAATTCTGCATTGCTTTACCATTATGACTATTGTAGGTTGCAAATGTGTGTTCTTGGGTGGCTAGATAGTACAGTTAGTAGGTGTCTGGGTTGTTTGCAGAATTTGGGGTGGGTGGCAAGGAACAGGAGGACGAATGATCATTGGTACCTCATGTAAGATATATAGTAAGTAGTTCTTAATATTTATTCTTATAAAACCACGTCCACGCAGTTTTGATTCCGCGGGCTGTGTAGGAGTCACACACACCTAGTAGGGGAGGGGGGGGCATTTGTAGGAGCTGGGAGGAAGTGGTCGGGCGGTGGGTCTGGGGTTCCTGTGCACTTCGGCCCTGTTGGTGAAAGTTCTGGGCTTTTACCCTGGGACTGGGTGGTTCTGTGAGCTGTGCAGGGGCCACACACACCTGGTAAAGGGATGGGAGGCATTTGTAGTAGCTGGGAGGAAGTGGTCCCTAGTTAAAAATTTAATTATTAAAATTCTCAAGCAATAGTGTACATTTCTGCACCCACAGAAATAAATTCACTCATATTTGGGTTTTTGGTCAAACAGTGTTGCAGCACCCATCCCGCCACCAGTGCCCATCTCCCACCACCAATGTCCCCGGTTCCCTCCCACTCTCCCCAGCCCTGCTCCATGGCAGGTTCTTTATTTCTTTCCATTTCTCTCTCTTTCTCTTTTCCTTCCCCTCCAGACTATGGATTACAGAACATACATTAAAGGGTTGTCATGTGTATCTTTTTGCCTCTATTTAATGCTCAGTTCTAGGTTGGCATTAGTACCCTCGACATTGATGGTGAGAAATGGGCACTGCTGGGGGATGGGTGCTGAAACACCTTATGACTAAAACCCCAAACATGAACATCTTTGTAATTGTATATCTCACGGTGGTATAATAAAATATTTTTTAAATACTACAAAGTCCTGTGGAGTCCTATAGTAATAGCAACATTGGTGACAAAAATCTAAGACTGGATGGGAATAAAATTTCAACCTTTAGGCTACCTGGGAAACTCAGCTCCAGAATGATCCTGAGAATGAATGTTGCCATGAAGAACTCGCGATAACAGAGCCGAAATAAATGGGTGAGATCCTATTTGTTTCTAGTTATAAGCAGACTTCTGAGTTTACTTTATGTAAATCCTATCTTATGATACTTATATTTTAAAATTTTTACCCTAAAATTAAAAAATGATATTTTCTTCTAGCAAAAGTCAAGATAGAGAGCAGTGTGAAAATGAAAAGTAAATTGGGGTAATTACTAATATAAAACAAAAAATTCCAAATGCTATCCAAAAGTTTAAAAACCTTGAAAAAGCGAAGACGGTTTTTTACTAAAGATGAAAAAAAGTTCATCTTTCCTGAATAAAGTTCCAGGCCAATTTGGGGGTTTTGGTCACGCCCAGTGATGCTCTGAGTTTACTCCTGGCTCAGTGCTCAGAGGACCATATGTACTACTGGGGACTGCGTATGGGTTGGCTGCATACACAGCAAGTACCTTAACCCCTGTACTGCTGTCCCTCTGCATGAGATATTATGAAAACAGTTATACCACACATCTCTAAAAGAAAACTGACTTGAAATAAATCTATGAAAATGATTTCAATAAATGTATTTTTGTAAGTGTTCTAAACCTAAAGTTCTTAGGACATTTAGGAACCAAAAAAGTGCATTATTGCCTGCAAAGACAGTAATAGTGGCAATCTGTAAGGTAGTTTCAATATTTCGAAGGTCCAATGGAAACTTTATGTTGATTCTTGCCTTGCGTGCATGTGGCTAACCTGGTTTTATCCCTAACACTGCATGAGCACCTACTCATTTCCTAATGATCTGAAATTCTAGTGAAAATGTGCATGTATCTTCATTAATTAGAATGGGAACATTAACATTACTAAACTCTTGTTGCTGTTGTTTTTGGTATTGTGGGGATTCAACTATTTGGGTGGGAGGTGTGGGGAATTGGAGGGAAGACTCCGGCTGATTCTCAGCCGGGGGTAGCGATTCAATGTGTCAGGACCAGAGGACTCAGTGCTGCTCAGGTCCTGTGGTTCTAGGGATTATTACTAAACTCTAATTGAAGTTAATATATGTTCTTCATTCTCTGAAACAGTGAAAGTAATTACAACTAAATATCATTTAGTGGTTAGAAATCTTTTAAGAGCAATCCATAGGAAGGAAAGTAATAATGGAATCCTAGGATACAGCTGTAAATCAAGTAACCCTCATAAACTATATCATTAAAAAACAGAAAAAAAGTATCTAAGGAAAGCAATCTGATAATCAAGGAATTCCGAAAGGTAGATCATATTTGGTATTTAATAGATTGGGATTGAAGTGACATCACAGCAGGTAAGGCATTTGCCTTGCATGTGGCCAACCCAGGTTCGATCCCCAGCATCCCATATGGTCCCCAAGCACTGCCAGGGGTAATTCCTGAGTGAAGAGCCAGGAGTAACTCCTGTGCATTGCTGGGTGTTACCCATAAAGCAAAAAAAAAAAGAAAATAGATGCCCATGGTGTTAAAATTTCCTTGAGTCTCCCTGGAAACCAGAGGATATAAAACAAGATTAAAAACTTGCATAATCACAATGCCCAAAGACAATCACCTTTAATAACCTTTGTGCATCACTTCTATAACAGGTCAAATAACTGCACCACAAAGACAGAAGGTCTAATACATTATAATTGATAGAGATCTCCACAGACATTATTAAGTTAAAAAATTCTCTGCACACTATCATGATATCCAAGATATGGAAGTTAACCAATCGCCCAATGACAGATGAGTGAATGAAAAGATGTTGTATGAGCTGGAAAGATAGATCAATGGGCTGAGCTCATGCTTTGCATATAGAAAGTTTGCATAAGTACCACCATCTCCCAGGAACTGTCAAATTATTACAAATACTGAACCCCACATACTGAACTAGGAGTAGCCCTTCAGCACCTCTGGGTTTGAGTAAAAAAAAAATGCAGTAATGCCCAAAAGGACAGAGAGTGACACACACACAAAGAAAGAGAGAAGAGGGGGAGAAAGTGCCTGCTATAAGGGAAGGTGGGGGGGGGACGTGAAACCAGGAACATTGGTGGTGGGGAATGTACACTGGTGAAAGGGACGAGTGACGGAACACTGTATGACAGGAACCCAATCATGAACACCCCTGTAACCGTATGTCACTGATAATTTTTTGTAAAGTAGTATATATTCACAATGGAATACTACCCATTCATTAATTTAAAAAAGATATCTCACCTTTTTGCAAAAACAAGGATGAACTGAAGAGGAACTACAAGTGAAATAAATCAAAAGGGTAAAGACAAATACCAAATGATCTCACACACCTGTGTAATACAGACAAGGAAACATAAAATAAATGAAAACAAACCCCCACCCTTTGACTCAGATTACAGAGTTATTCCCAGTATCTAGTGGGGATTTGGTGAACTCTGAAGAATATTGGTACTTGGGTAGTGAACTCTGCATGGTAACATATTTTGAGGAGGCATGAAACTGTACCCCTGGGGCCAGAGTGATAGTCCAGCAGGTAGGGCGTTTGCCTTGCATACAGCTGACTCCGGGTTCGATCCCCGGCATCCTATGTGGTCCCCTGAGTACGGCCAGGAGTAATTCCTGAGTGCAGAGCCAGGAGGAATCCCTGAGCATCGCCAGGTGTGACCCAAAAAATCAAAAAAAAAAAAAAAAAGAAAAGAAAAAAGATACGGTACCCTTAAAACATACACAAATCCTATAAACTAGCATTAATCTTTAAAACACTATAATTTGAGACCAAAAAAAACAAAAAAATATAATTCAGGGCATAACTGTGAATTATCCTAAAAGTAATTACAGGTGTCCTTACAAAGGAGAAGCAGAGAGTTGGACAGGGAGATTGCCCAGTGACTGGAGAGCATGCTTTGCCTGCAGGAGCCATGGGTTCTATTCCCAGCAGCTTGCTGTCTCCCCAACATCACAAGGATTAGCCTCGAAGCACAGAACCAGGAGTAGCATCCAAACACTACAGGGTGTGGAACTAAGGAAAAGAGGTTAGGGGGGGCAGGCAGAGGAATGTTACACACAGCAGGGGAAGAGAAGGTAATGTGACTGAGACTAGAGATTGAGACCTAGATTAAACTGCTACTAGCCAAAAAAATGCTGGCAGCCACCGGAAACTGGAAATAACTAGAAAAAGATTCTTCCTCAAACCTCTCTGGAAGGAGCACAACTTTGCCAACATAATGACTTCAGCCCAGTGATATGAATTTTGTACTTCTACCCTCCAGAATTATGAGAACAAGTGACTATTTATTATGTATATATTTTTGTTTAGGGACTACACCTGGTATTGATTCAGGGATTAATTCCTGGCTCTGCACTCAGGAATCACTCCTGGAGGTGCTTAGGAGACCATCTGGGATGCCAGAGATTGAACCCCACTTGGCTGCATGCAAGGCAAGTGCCTTACTTTTGGTGCGCTCTCCAGCGCCAGTCTGTTGTTAAACCATTCTTTGTGGGTTGTGATATTGGAATTAAATGTGAAAGCATCATTTAAGAGTTCTGTAAATCAAAAAACCTCAATCAATAAAAAAGTTTAACAGTAAGTAAAAATAAACTACTCTGTGGTAACAATAGCAACCACAGAAAATATGTTTTAATATTTTATGAATTATCTCATGTAATTCAGGATATAATACATGTTCACATTTTTATAAAAAGAAACTTCTAAATTATTCTTCTATTCTTTTTATTTATTTATTCATTCATTCATTCATTTTACTTGTTGAATCACACACAGTGATGGTCAGGGTTACTCCTGGCTCTGCATTCAGGAATTATTCCTGGCCATGCTCAGGTGAACAAATGGGATGCTGGAAACTGAAGCCAGGTTGGCCACATGCAAGGCAAACACCCTACCCTCTGTGCTATCACTCCAGGCCCCAGTGTCTTCTATTCTATATATACTTAACTTTTTCACTATTATGCTCTTATGAACTTGGTATAAGATTTACTGTCTTTTTTTTAGCTATCTTTTCTTACAGAAGAGCCCTAATTATAAACTGGGCAATTACGTCAGAAATACTATAGCAATTTGGGTGAGGGAAAGTCTGACTTCAGCACATCTTGTGACCAGACCCACTTTGAGGGCCATGAGGTACCTGAATCAACCCCAAACCTTGCAAGTCACAAGCTCTATCACGTAAGTCACATTCGCAGACCCAAGACTATCCATATTGAACATACAGTGTAATCTTAGCATAAGTAAGCAGCATTTTTAACGTTTTTTTCTAACTTCAATCATAAAACATGACATCTTCAGCACTAGTGCAAGCATATGACCTAAACTATAATGAACCCAAAAAATATGTAAGAAGTTTATTAAGATGGGGTTAGGAGGGGAACCCAAAGTTCAGTGAGGGATGACAGTGAAAGTGGCTTTGCAGTCAGAATGTTTAATGTATGAAAATATTACCAAGCTTTGTAAATTATGGTGAATAAATTATTTTTTTTAAAGCTGGTATCTTATGTTAGCATAAGGTATTTTATTTACTTATAAAGCAAATGTCTTTTCATGTTTATTGGTCATTTTTCTTTGTAGTGTCCAAGGTTTCATGCATCCAAGGCATAGGACTGTATCAAGTTAAATCTCTAACCCCTCATTAAACTGATTATAATTTCAAATTGTTTTCTGTTCTGTGCTATTTTCTTCATTCAGCTCAGTTCTTTTTAGTATTTATAGAAGGATTTTATTATCATATATAAGGATCTAATATTTATTCAAATTAGCTGCATTTTCCCCTGAGTTATCTGTTTATGTTCAAGCTTTTGTTTTTGACATGAAATTTTTTATGTGATGTATCTTTTGAATTTTCCTTTTTTATTTCTTCCATTACCTTTATGCTTAAGAAAAGTTCCCGCACAAAAACAAGGGAAAAGCTTCTATTTTCTTCTAGTGGTTCCTATTATTTTTTATTTGGAAATTAAGATTTACCCAAGTAAGAAATTATCTATTGCATGTCTTTATCAAACTCAGCCGTATTCCTGAAAGTCGATGAATTGCTCCAACTGGAAGCAAATGACAATCGATTTAGTACTTTTCAGCATCATTCAATCCAACTAACTGGTAATTAGATTTTTTTTCTAAGAACTCTCTTTACCAATAGAACTCTTCAATATAATAACAGAAGAAAGCTAAAAAGGTTTCAGCACCAAGCAACTAGTATTGGCTGCTCTGATCACTGGAATAAGAAACTCACACACGTCAGGGCAGAGTAACTGCCTCACTGGCCATGGTCAGGAAGGGGAATGCTGGGACAGAAGTGTTCTCGGCTCCAGACCCCTGGAATCTGGTGATCTTGATGGCTGTTTATTCTCAACCCCACATTTGGCCTAGTGCCTGACAATTAAGAGATCCCAGTTGTCTTTCGGGCAACTGAATGACATTCATTACAGACACTCTCTCCAAGGCATTCTAAGCACTTTAAGCATTTCATTATTAAATTTTACTTCAAAATTATTGTAGTGTTACTTTGGGAAGAAAACAAATGTTCAATAAAGCAGAACACTGATCCCATTTCTCCTCTAATCTAAGAAACACTAAAACTAATCTCAGTTAACACTATAATCTTCAAATCAAGCAAAATCATTAGAAACTATTACTAATAGATATGCAATCTCCATTGCTTAATTTACTTGCCTTGCAATGGCCAACCTGGGTTCAATCCCTGTAATCCTATATGGTCTCCAGAGCACTGCCAGGAGTGATTCCTGCATGCAGAGTCAAGAGTAACCCCTGAGGATCAGAGTGATAGTACAGCGGGTAGGGAGTTTGTCCTGCAAGCAGCCAACCTGGGTTTAATCCCTGGCATCCCATATGGCCCCCGATCACTGCCAAGAATATTTCCTGAGTGCAGAGCCAGGAGTAACCGCTGAGCACTGCTGAGTATGACCCCAAAAGCAAAAAAAAAAAAAAAGAAAGAAATAATAATCCCTGAGCACTATCAGGTGTGGCCCCCCAAAAAAGATGCCCACTTGATTAAGTGGATCAATAATAGGACTAGTGGGAGAATCATTCATATATATCAGTCTTGCTCACTGCCAAATTAAGATGATTTTAGGATTTTTCATCTTTAATTCTTGTGATTTTGACACCAACTTGATTTTTGGAGACATAGTAATCTAAAATTAATAGTAATGACAGGAATGGTTATTTGGTGGAAAGATTTTTTTTAAACAGGGGATACCGGAGGTGGGAAATCAGCACTGGTGGAGAGATGGGGGCTACAGCATTGTATGACTGAAAGGCAATCATGAACTATCACTATCACTATCCTCCCATTGATCATCTATTTGCTAGAGCGAGCACCAGTAATATCTCCATAGTGGAGCCCAAAGGCATCTGCTCACTCCAGGAACAAAAGAGGCTCAAACCATTATATTAGGTCATGGGAATGAACTAATATAATTGTTACTGGTATTTGGCATATCAAATACAACACAAGCAGCTTGCCAGGCTTGCCGTGCAGGTGGCATACCCTTGTAGTCACCTCTAAATATAAGCATTTATAGATGAACCGCAAGAGCCGCAAGCGGCCGCGCAAGACAGGCTGTAATAGGCTGTCGCTGGGTGGAGTTCTGACAAGAGAGACGTCTGGATGTGGATAATGGCGGCCCGATGGAGTGAGGAGGTCATCTGGCCTGTTGTGTGGCTCTGCTGGGTGGCAGGCCAGGGCTAGAACCCGCCATCCCCTCCCAGGCGCCTCATGAGCAGGGAGAGCAAGTAGCAGCTCTGCCCCATGTCTGAGAGTCTCTGGTTTGCCATACCTGGGCCGGATTGGAAAAAAAAAAAACCTGCTGCATGCAGGGTGGGTGTCAATGATCCGGGCTGTGATAGGCTGTCGCTGGGTGGAGTTCTGATGAGAGGGAAGTCTGGATGTGGAAAATGGCGGCCCGATGGAGTGGAGGGGGGTCATCTGGCTTGTTGTGCGGCTCTGCTGGGGTGGCGGGCCAGGCCTAGAGCCCACCATCCCTCCCGGCGCCGTTCGTGAGGGGCTGGGCACAGGGAGAGCAAGTAGCAGCTCTGCCCCATGTCTGTAAGTCTCTGGATAAGCATACCTGGGCCGGATTGAAAAATAAAAACTGCTGCAGGCTGGGTGTCAATGATCCGGGCTGTGATAGGCTGTCGCTGGGTGGAGTTCTGATGAGAGGGAAGTCTGGATGTGGAAAATGGCGGCCCGACGGAGTAGGGGTGTCATCTGGCTTGTTGTGCGGCTCTGCTGGGGTGGCAGGCCAGGGCTAGAGCCCGCCATCCCTCCCGGGTGCCTCGTGAGGGGGCTGGGCACAGGGAGAGCAAGTAGCAGCTCTGCCCCATGTCTGTAAGTCTCTGGATCAGCATACCTGGGCCGGATTGAAAAAAAACTGCTGCAGGGTGGGTGTCGATGATCTGGGCTGTGATAGGCTGTCGCTGGGTGGAGTTCTGATGAGAGAGAAATCTGGATGTGGAAAATGGCGGCCCTATGGAGTGGGGGTGGGGGTCATCTGGCTTGTTGTGCGGCTCTGCTGGGGTGGCGGGCCAGGGCTAGAGCCCGCCATCCCTCCCGGCGCCTCGTGAGCGGCTGCGCACAGAGAGAGCAAGTAGCAGCTCTGCCCCATGTCTGTAAGTCTCTGGATCATGAACAGCTTTGTAATTGTCTAATAAACAGTGATATAATAAACATTCATAATAAAAAAAATAAATTAGTGCTACTATCTAAAAGCAAGCATTAATTTTATATTTACTGTCAAATAAGAATCCAGATAACAGGGCTGAGAGATGGTTTGGTGATGAAGGGACATGCTATACATGTGGTTCAATCAATCCCCAGCACCACATGGCCCTTCAAGCATAGTCAGGTGCATCCCTGGAGACCCCCCAGCACTTCCTGGTATGGCCTGGGAGTCCGTCAGAACTGCTGACAGGGCCCAGGTATCCCCAGTGCCACAGGGCCTGAGCTGCACCCCATCCTCAGGCCATGGCATTGAAGGACAGGCCCAATTGGCAGAGAATGGCCAGTAGAGTTCCTGGGCATCCTGAGCACCTCCTGGATTAAGAAATCCAAGAGACAATAAAAATGTGCATGGGAATTATCACTTATCTTCCTGTTGTTCATTGATTTGCTCAAGCAAGCGCCAGTAACATCTCCATTTGTCCCTGTCCCATGCAAGTGTAGCCCAATGGCATCTGCTCACTCCAGGAACATGAAGAGCCTTAAACCGTTCACTCAGGTTTTTGACAAAGAAGTCTAACCATCTTGTTGGTGGGTGGCCATGCATTCTTTTGATGTTCCATGGAATCCAATTAGTAACAGCTTCAGTCCAGCAGTCATCCCTAAATCACATTACATGTCCAGTCCATCTGATTTTCATCATCTTGGCAAACGAGACAACATTCTTGATTCTTGACCATTGACCGAGGTCAGAACTCCAAATTCCTTCTCTCACTTGAGTGAAGAGTGATACTCCAAGCAGGATTCTTTTGATTCCTCTTTGGGCTACCCAAATAGCCTTCTCGTCCTGTTTTCATAGGGCCCAGGTCTCTGAGGTATATGTTAGTGCAGGGAGAATGATGGAGTTGAAAAGTTGTGCCCAGAGTCAGAGGTTCTTCATCTTCTTTACCTGGGTTCAACCTTATTAGGTCTTACTGCAGCTGAATTAGGTCAGACTGCAGCTGAATTTCAAGAAAACAACGTTCATGAGAAATGCACTAGTTCCTCATGTTCCATTCGCTCTCAATGGAATGAACACCTCCGAATGCAGTAGTTAAGAGTACCTAGGTCATTGTGGACCTATGGAATATAGTTGAGTATCCTGACAACCAACCTCAAAAACACGAACAATTAATCTTCGATAAAGGAGCAAAAAAATATGAAATGGAACAAGGAAAGCCTCTTCAACACGTGGTGCTGGGAAAACTGGGCAGCTACATGTAAAAAAATGAACTTGGATCTCTAACACCATACACAAAAATCAGATCAAAATGGATTAAAGATCTCAATATCAGACCTGAATCCATAAAGTACATTGAAGAAAACATAGGAAAAACCCTCCACGACATTGAAGCTAAGGGACATCTTCAAAGAAGAAACACCACTAACAAAACAACTAAAAGAAAAGATTATCATATGGGACTACAGGAAGCTAAAAAGCTTCTGCACCTCAAAAGAAACAATGACCAAGATACAAAGACAGTCCACAGAATGGGAAAGAATATTCACCCAATACCAATCTCATAAGGGGTTAATATCCAGGATATATCAAGCACTGGTAGAGCTTTGCAAGAAGAAAACAGCCAACCTCATCAAAAAAATGGGGAGAAGAAATGAAGAGAAACTTCAACAAGAAAGAAGTTTGAATGGCCAAAAGACATATGAAAAAATTCTCACCATCATTAGTCATCAGAGAGATGCAAATCAAAACAACAATGAGATATCATCTTACACCACAGAGACTGGCACATATCCTGAAGAGCAAGAACAACAAATGCTGGCGGGGATGCGGGGAAAAAGGGACTCTCATCCATTGTTGGTGGGAATGTCAAATAGTACAACTTTTCTGGAAAACAATATGGACATTCCTCCAAAGATTAGATATTGAGCTCCCATTTGACCCAGCCATACCACTCCTGGGAATATACCCCTGGGAAGCCAAAAAATACGCAGCAGAAACACCATCCCTACTTTTATGTTCATAGCAGCATTATTCACAATAGCCAGAATCTGGAAACAACCAGAGTGTCCAAGAATCGATGACTGGATAAAGAAACTTTGGTACATCTATACAATGGAATACTATGCAGCTGTCAGAAAAAATGAAGTTATGAAATTTGCCTATAAATGGATGGACATGGAGAGGATCATGTTGAGTGAAATTAGCCAGAGAGAGACAGATATAGAATGACTGCATTTATTTGTATGACATAAATATATATATGTACATATTATGATACCAAAATCCAAGGTCAGGCGGGGCATGGAACAGGAGGTCTTGTCAAAGGTGGAAATTATCACAAATGTGTGGGAGTCAGAGGCTAGGTAAGACAGAGAATGGAACAGTGTGCTAATAATTGTCGAAAGTGCTGATACCAACCTAGAACTGAGCATTAAATACAGGCAAAAAGATACACATGACAACCTCTTAATGTATGTATTGTAATCCACAATGTGGAAGGGAAGGAAAAGAGAAAGAGAGAAAGAGAAAGAATTTAAGAACCTGCCACATAGGCAGGCTGGGGGAGGGGGAGGCAATCAGGGACATTGGTGGTGGAAAATGGGCACTGGTGGAGGGATGGGTGCTGGAACATTGTATGACCGAAACCCCAAATATGAACATCTTATGAACATCTTTGTAACTGTATATCTCACGGTGGTATAATAAAATATTTTTAAAAAAT
>JAJIBD010023755.1:0-71762 GCA_021461705.1 Cryptotis parvus | reverse complement strand
TGAATTTGGACCTGTGTCTAACACCATGCACAAAAATCAGATCAAAATGGATTAGAGATCTGAATATCAGACTTGAATCCATAAAGTACATTGAAGAAAATATAGGAAAAACCCTCCACGATATTGAAGCTAAAGGCATCTTCAAAGGTGAAACATCACTAACAAAGCAACTAGAAGAAAAGATAAACATATGGGACTACATGAAACTAAAAAGCTTCTGCACCTCCAAAGAAACAGTGACTAAGATACAAAAGCAGTCCACAGAATGGGAAAGAATATTCACCCAATACCCATCTGATAAGGGGTTAATATCCAGGATATATCAGGCACTGGTAGAACTTTACAAGAAGAAAACAAACAACCCCATCAAAAAAATGGGGAGAAGAAATGAACAGAAACTTCAGCAAGGAAGAATTTCGAATGGCAAAAAAACATATAAAAAAATGCTCATCACCACTAATCATCAGAGAGATGCAAATCAAAACAACAATGAGATATCACTTTACACCACAGAGACTGGCACATATTCAAAAGAGCAAGAACAAGTGCTGGCATGGATGTGGGGAAAAGGGGACACTCATCCATTGTTGGTGGGAATGCCGGCTGGTACAGCCTTTCTGGAAAACAATATGGACATTCCTCCAAAGACTAGAAATTGAACTCCCATTTGACCCAGCCATACCACTCCTGGGAATCTACTCTGGGTAACCAAAAATACGTAGCGGATACACTCATCCCTACTTTTATGGTCATAGCAGAATTATTCACAATAGCCAGAATCTGGAAGCAACCAGAGTGCCCGAAAATCGATGACTGGATAAAGAAGCTTTGGTACATCTACACAATGGAATACTATGCAGCTGTTAGGAAAAATGAAGTTATAAAATTTGTCTATAAATGGATGGACATGGAGAAGATTATGTTGAGCGAAATTAGTCAGAAGGAGAGAGACAGACACAGAATGACTGCATTTATCTGCATAACATAAATATATATGTACATATTAAGATACCAATATCCAAGGTCAAGTGAAACATATATCAGGAGGTCTTGTCAAAGGTGGAAATTATCACAAAAGTGTGGGAGTCAGAGGCTAGGTAAGACAGAAAATGGAACAGTGTGCTAACAATTGTTGAGGGTACTAATGCCAACCTAGAACTGAGCATTAAATAGAGGCAAAAAGATACACATGACAACCCTTTAATGTATGTTCTGTAATCCATAGTCTGGAGGGAAAGAAAAGAGAAAGAGAGAGAAAGGGAAAGAAATAAAGAACCTGCCATGGAGCAGGGCTGGGGGAGGGGAGGGAACCAGGGACGTTGGTGGGGGAGATGGACACTGGTGGCGGGATGGGTGCTGGAACACTATATGACCAAAACCCAAATATGAACTTTTTAATTGTATATCTTTGTAATTGTGAAAATAAAAAATTGAAAAAAAATAAAAATAAATAAAAAAATTAAAGTAGGGATGGTTTTTCTGCTGCGTATTTTTGGTTTCCCAGAGTAGGAGAGAGACAGACACAGAATGACTGCATTTATTTGCATAACATAAATATATATATGTACATATTATGATACCAATATTTAAGGTCAAGTGAAACATATCAGGAGGTCTTGTCAGAGGTGGAAATTATCACAAATGTGTGGGAGTCAGATGCTAGGTAAGACAGAAAATGGAATAGTGTGCTAACAATTGTCGAGGGTACTAATGCCAACCTAGAACTGAGCATTAAATAGAGGCAAAAAGATCCACATGACAACCCTTTAATGTATGTTCTGTAATCCATAGTCTGGGAGGGAAGGAAAAGAGAAAGAGAGAAAGGGAAAAAAATAAAGAACCTGCCATGGAGGCGGGCTGGGGGAGTGGGGAGGGAACCGGGGACGTTGGTGGTGGGAGATGGGCACTGGTGGAAGGATGGGTGCTGGAACACTGTATGACCAAAACCCAAATATGAACTTTTTAATTGTATATCTTTGTAGTTGTAAAAATTAAAAAATAAAAAATAAATAAAAAAAGGAAAGAGCATAGTATTGGAATAAAAACAGACCTGTGAACCTATGGAATAGAGTTGAGTATCCTGACAACCATCATGAAATACATGAACAATTAATCTTTGATAAAGAAGCAAAAAGTAAGAAATGGAGCAAGGAAAACCTCTTCAACAAGTGGTGCTGGGAAAATTGTGCAGCTACATGTAAAAAAAATGAACTTGGACCTCTGTCTAACACCATGCACAAAAAATCAGATCAAAATGGATTAAAGATCTCAATATCAGATCTGAATTCATAAAGAACATCAAAGGTAATATAGGAAAAACCCTCCACGACATTGGAGCTAAGGACATCTTCAAATAAGAAATACCGCTTAACAAAACAACTAGAAGAAAAGATAAACATATGGGACTACCTGAAGCTAAAAAGCTTCTGCACCTCAAAAAAAAATGACCAAGATACAAAGTCAGCCCAAAGAATGGGAAAGAATATTCACCCAATACCCATCTGATAAGGAGTTAATATCCAGGATATATCTGGCACTAGTAGAACTTTACAAAAGAAAACAGCTAACCCCATCAAAAATGGGAGAGGAAATGAACAGAAACTTCGAAAAAGAAGAAGTTTGAACTGCCAAAAGATTAATTAAAAAAATGCGCATCATCATATGTCATCAGAGAGATGCAAATCCAAACAACAATGAGATATCATCTCACACCACAGAGACTGGAACATATCCAAAAGAGCAAGAACAACAAGTGCTGGTGTGGATGTGGGAGAAAAGGGGACTCTCATCCATTGTTGGTGGGAATGTCGACTTGTACATTCTTTTTTGAAAACTATATGGACATCTATCCAAAGACTAGAAATTGAACTCCCATTTGACCCAGCCATACCACTCCTGGGAATCTACTCTGGGAAACCAAAAATACGCAGCGGAAACACCATCCCTACTTATATGTTCATAGCAGCATTATTCACAATATCCAGAATCTGGAAACAACCAGAGTGCCCAAAAATTGGTGACTGGATAAAGAAACTTTGGTACATCTACACAATGGAATACTATGAAACTGTTAGGAAAAATGAACTTAAGAAATTTGCCTATAAATGGATGGACATGGAGAGGATTATGTTGGGAGGCATCAACCCTCCCAACTTCAAACTCTCCTACAAAGCAGTGGCAATTAAAACAGCATAGTATTGGAGGCTATGCTCTTAATGCCTAGAATGACTACATTTATTTGCATGACATAAATATATATATACATATATATACATATATATACATATTATGATACCAACATCCAAGGTCAGGCGAAACGTGGATCAGGAAGTCCTGTCAAAGGTGGAAATTACCACAAATGTGTGGGAGCAGAGGTTAAGTAAGACAGATAAGGGAACTCTGTGCCAATAATTGTCGAAAGAGCTATTACCACATAGAACGTAGCATTAAATACAGGCAAAAAAGGTACACATGATAACCTTTAAGTATATGTATTACAATCCACAATATGTAAGAGAAGGAAGAGAGAGTGAGAAAGAGAGAAAAGAGATAAAGAACTTGCCGTAGAGGCAGGCTAGGGATGAGGGGCAGGGAATCAGGGACATTGGTGGTGGGAAATGGGCACTGGTGGAGGGATGGGTGCTGGAACACTGTATGGCTGAAACCCAAACATGAACATTTTTGTAATTGGTTATCTCATGGCGGTATAATAAAATACATTAAAAAAGAAAAGAGAGAAAGAGCTTCAGATTTCCAAGAATCTGTTATCTTGTTCCTTTGTTCTTCTCTTGAGAGAGGAAACAATCCTCTCAGCAGACCCCCTTCACTTAATCTCTCTTCTCAACTGACCTCTCTTCCAGTGGACCTCTCTCTCAGGACCTCACTCTCTGTACCATTTCTTTCAGGACCTCTCTTTTCAGGGCCTCTCTCTTCAGAGCCTTTCTCTTCAGGCCCTCTCTCTTCAGTGCATCTCTTTTTCAGATCCTCTCTCAGGAACTTTTTCAGGTTGTCTTCCCTCAGGTCCTCTCTCAGGACCTCTTTTCTTCATAACTTCTCTCAGGTCCTCTCTCTTCAGAACTTCGCTCTTGGGGACATCTCTCACTTCTCTCCTCCTCATCTATGTCTGTTTCTCTATTGTTTTTTTATCTAGTTCTCTGTCTTACCTGCTTCTCTCTTTCTCTGTCTCTTTGTTTCCCTGTCCCTATGTCTTTCCTTTTCTTTAGGTCCTCCCTTTTCAGGCGCTTTCCCTTTCAGACTTGCCCAGCCAGCCCTGGCTCTGGTCCTCTGGTCCTCTGGCCCTCTGGCCTTCTGGTACTTGTGCTCTCAGACCTAGGCACCAGGCACACTGGAATTCTCTCCTGGGGCCTTTTTATAGCTGCTTGGCCAGGCTCAGAATCCTGGCCTTCCAAGGATTTATATAGTGTTTTCAACAGTTTTCTTAACTCTCACCTATAACACAGAGCCCAGGGGTTTATCCAATAAGAAAGTATTGACAAGACAATAAAGAGGCAGAGGTCATGGTAATCTATTTATAGTGTTCATGATCTATTTCTAACTTTCTAACACATGATTATGTAAAAGATATCTTATTCAAGGTATTTTTTAGGAATCACATTAACTTATTATTTTTTTTTTTTGCTTTTTTGGTCACACCCAGCAATGCTCAGGAGTTACTCCTGACTCTGTACTCAGGAATTACTCCTGGCAGTGTTCAGGGGACCATATGGGATGCTGGGGATCGAACCCAGGTTGGCCATATGCAAGCCAAACACCTTACCCACTGTGCTATAGCTCCGGCCCTAACATTAACTTATTTATAAAGCACTATACTGTATGCTTTTAGTATTAAATTCAATAAAATAACCTTTTTATAGGGGTTATCTGTAGTACATTTTGCATTTTGCCTTGATTTTGCTCATTATCCGTTCAATAACTATGAGTCACTTCTTGATGACAGTGTTTGAAATTTCTTTATTACATTTTATTCTGTTTAATAAAATAGAATTTTATTAATTCCAAAGCACATCAGTTAAAAGCTGCTGTGAAAAAAAAGCTGTATTTAAAAAAATTGCTTCATTTCAGCTGCCATAACTTTTATCTGAAATGTTTTACTCATGCTACTAAAAAGGTATACTGCATTATAAATATAAAGAAGAGAAAAGTATTTTGCATGCTTGTTAAATAGATTATATAACCTAAATTAAGTAATTATGATAAATAGCAATAATATTTGACCAAGTATTCTGGAAATAAGGAAAAGAAAAATATAAGTGTAAAGAATCTAACAATATTTTTACAATAGGGCTCTGTGACACTGTATATTATATTTTCAAATGAAAATTTGTTTCCTAGGTCTATGTAGATAACACCTAAAATAAAATCTGCAAACATAAAAAAAAATTCTACCCAAACTATTGGTTCCTGTATCGACCTTCAATAGAGGTAAAGAACATTACATTAAGTTTTGCTTCAGTGAAAGCAATTCTTTGAAGAGCTGAGATAATGTGGTAAATTTTCTTTACTGTCAGATGGTTTAATATAGGAATGGATCTTGGGGAATCAGACAAATGGATGTCAGCATATCCATTTCCTTCTTTCCAGTTTCTTGAGTTAAAAAAAAACTTATGATTCTATAGAATTTTTTATAGAAATTGAATTTTTCCTTCAGGAATATTAATATATTGTTGGATTATAGCACCTAGCACCAAATGGTGGGTTGCCACCAATGGACTTGTGTGGACCCAGGGCAAGTTATGAGTATACCACCCTAACTTTGACACAGGCCGATTAAGAGCCATAAGTTTAATAAGTTAAGAGCACAGAAATGGAACAAGCTTTGACATGACCCATAAAGAAATAACTGAGTAAGGACCATTTTGAGCTAGAAAAAGCTAACCTAACCTGAAGATTGTAGTCTGAAATATATAGTGAGATGTCACCTGGAAAACTACCCTTTACCAAACATCCAGAGAGACCAGTGAAGCTTAAACTAGTGTATTAAGTCCTTATTTCTTACTGTTTTTATATGAGGGAACTAGAAATATTATTAAGGAGTAAGTGTAATATGATTGTTTGAATGGATTATAAGTAAAGGAAAGGAGAAAGCAATATGCCCCTAGATCGAATCCCACTTTGTTTTTCTTTTTGAGTAACACTCAGGGATGCTCAGGGGTTAATCCTGAAGGTGCTCAAGGGACCATATGGGATACCAGGGATAGAACATGGGTCTGTCTTATGCAAAACAAATGCCCTACCCCTATACTATGACTCCAGCCAAGAATCTCACCTTTTGGAGGATCTCCTAGCAGGAAACTAAAGTGCTGTGACCCCTTGGTAGAATTCTACCCTTAAGCCGTGAAGGAAAGGGCTTTACATTTGTTCATTGTTTATATTAAAGTTCAACCACCTGTCTGTAATCCCTACCCTACGCCCCCAGTCCTTCATGATGGATTATAACCCTTTATGATACATTATAACTAACCAGCCTTGCTTGAATTATACTGCCACTGATTGTCAACAAATTTGTGGTCCCATTCCTCTGCCCATTGTTCGGGGCGGGACCATCATCAGCCCCAAATGCACCAGGAGACCTGCATGACTCAGACAATATATTATCTGAACTATTCATGATTATAACCCCTCATTAAAATACTTAATTGTATTTTACCTTATCTATAGTCTTTAATTCATTTCTTTTTGAACACTATGTCCTGATTTTTGTTCTTTTAAGTTTTTTTTTTGCATGGAATTTCCAGAGATGGAATTGAGTGTTCTACCACCAAATTATAGCTTCAGCATTAGATCCTGTTGTTTGCTTTTATTGGTAGTGGTAAGATGTTTATTTTTATTTGATTGCATGCATTGAAATTTTTTATTGATTTCCACAGAAATTTGAATATTTCAAATTAGATGAAGAAATTGGAAGGTTACTCAGATTTTCCTTTTGTTATGCTTAATTTAAAAAATGAATGTAAAGGAATGTTCAGCAATTTGTTACATGATTACATTTTTTTCAAATTTAGTTCTTAATGTTTTGACTAACTATCTTCATGTGTTAATTATGCTGCCATAATGAAATGTAATGGACTGGGTGAACAAAACAAAACCTATTTATTTATTCACAGTTAGGGAATTTTGAAGTCTGAGCTAAAGGTGTGAGTAGGATTAGATTCTGGTGAGAATTTTTTTTCTTTGGCTCTAGGAAACTACCTTCTTAGGGACCAAACCATAGTACAATGGATAGGAAACTTAACTCACATGCAGCTGGCCTGTGCTTAATTCGATTCGTAGAACCCATCTATGAATGGGTTTGCTGAGCCTGGCCAGGAATAAACCCTGAGGGCAGAAACAGGAATAAGCTCTAGGCATCACCTGGTCTATCACCCACAAAAAAAAAAAAAAAAGGTAAAAAGAAAAGAAACGAAAAAAATATCTTCTCTGTGTCATGACAGAGACAACAAACTCTGCTAGTGTCTGTGCTTAGAAGGGTACAAATTTCATCATAAAACTTTCATCCTCAGGAACTTTTCTTAATACATTGCAAAAGTCTCATGTCCAATTAATGTGGGGCTCTAAATTGAGGTTTAGACCTTCATTGTCTGAATGGAGATTATGGGATACAAATCAGTAGGTAGCAATAATATCACCACGATGTCTATGTTGAGTATACATTTCACTTGACTTCCCTGTATCGCTGTTTGCAACCCATGATATGTGGTCGTGTCAGTGCAAGTATGACTGAAACATGGAGGCTCATTATGGACAATCAATGTCTTCTATTTGTTTTTCCTTACTTTGTTTCCCCACCAATCCCCAGAAACAGCATGATTTTCAGTTTTAAAGCACTGGGAGTGGTGCTGGGCGAGCAATAGTAGAGCATTTGTTTTCAAGATTTTTGACGCAGAGTACCACCAGTGGCCCTCAACAAAGCCAGGTATGGCCAACACACCAGGGAAGGGGAAAAACCCTCTATAGCACCCAAAGCAATAGTGCACAAAAAGGCACACACCTTGCAAGCAGTTTGATTCCTAGTATCTTAGATGATTTCCCAAGTAGGTTCCCCAAGCATCACCAGGAGTAGTCTAAGAACACAGAGTCAAGAGTAAGCCCTTTTAGCACAGTAAAGTATGACCCACTACATCTCCCACACCATCCAAAATATAGAGATCTGTAATTCTTGCACTCTTGCCTTATAGATATTATTTTTAAAAAATGAGAAAACTCAGACACACAATGTGTGACCCAAACCCCCAAACATGAACAACTTTGTAATTGCATATCTCATGGTAGTATAAAAAAAATATTAATTTCTAAAAAAAAAAAAAAAAAAGGAAATGAGGAAGCTCAGAGAAATGTTGAATTTATTTGTTTGGTTTGAGGGCCACGCCTTGAAAAAGCTCAGTGCTTACTCCTGGCTCTCAGTTCAGGCATTGCTCCTGGTGAGGCTCAGGAGTATATGGATGCCAGGGATTGTTGACTTCTGAGTACCTATGCTTAGGGTCCAGCACTTCCCCATAAGGCCCAGTGCTTTCCCACCTCAAGGCCCGGCCTAAGAGTGGGACCCAGAAATGGGCCCTGTCCACTTGGTAAAACCCAAAACATCTGTGCTTATTCAAGCTAAGGTGAGGCAGAATGTGCCTGGTCTGTGACCTCTGACCACAGTGACATGTAAATCAGTGATTGTTACCTTGCAAATGCTAAATCTGTGATTGTGATCTGTTGCAAAGGCCCAGGAGCTTGCAAATGCTATGTGATTTGTGCTTGTTACTCCCCTCTACCCAAATATTGTATAAAAGGCTTAAACTGTGCTCAGTAAAATGAGAACTGCTATCCAGAACTCCCTGCTGCGTCAGTGTCTTTCTTTCTTTCCTTTCTCAGCAGCGGCAAGGGAGAGTTTCTCCCAAGTCCATCCCTCTCCTTTTTCACAGGGATGAAGTCCTGCAAAATCTAGGATATCCCTCATTCATGCCGGGACTGCTGGCCAGGGCTCACTGACATGTGGCGCCAATGTGGGGCAGCTTCGTCTTAACACCAAACCAGTTAAAACCTAGATATTTCCCCAGAACCCAGTCTTCCTTTTGATTGGGGGGTGCATGGTTAGCAATTCCTCAACTTGGGAAAGAATGTAGTAGGTCCCAAGCTCTGTCTCATATAGCTTGTGTGACATAGGCTTCTGTATGTCTGTTTCATTCTTTCACTTCATTCTGTCTTCTGAATGAGAGAATGTGAGTGTGCAAGTGAATGGATATTGGCCTCCAGGCTTCAGCTATGGGGTCGATTGGTTCTGTCCTGAAGTTCCGTGGAAGTCCATAACAGCTTAAGGGCACTTGCCTCTGAGGGCTTCGGCTCCCAGCCAGAGGCAACCAGACACAGAGTTTATACAGGTGGCCGGATGTCAAAGACTTCTTTAGATCCCATGAGGGGGTCCAGCCAGGCGAATGTCAGAAAGTTGCCCCTCCTCTCTCTCTCTCTCTCTCTCCTCTCTCCCTCTCTCTCTCTCTCTCTCTCTCTCTCTCTCTCTCTCTCCTTATCTCCTTTTCCTTTCTTTTTCTTCTTATCTTTCTTTACAGTTGTTTAACTTCAGACCAGAAAGGCCTCTGGTCCATTTTCTTTCCTTTCCCTCTTTCTTCCACTAATAATCCTGGTCAGTCTGCTCCAATGATGGACAATTCAACGCAGAAGGTCAGCCACCCAGCCTTAAAGGCCTTCCGGTATCTCTTAAAAAACTGTGGCCTCATTTTTTCAGAGAACCAAGAGGTCAAAATTTGGGAAATTATTTTAGAGAAGACCCCCTGGATCCCAGCTGTAGACTTCTCCTGGGATACATGGGACAATGTGGAAAAAATATTTCAGAACAGGTGGCAATGCACAGGGGAGAGGCACACTCCTGGAATATATACCATTCTTGAGGCCCTTTAGGTCTGCTTCAGAGAAGAGTGAGGTTCACAGCTTCTCCCTCCCCCCTTCCTCTGAGCCTCTTGAGGCCAAACAAGTGGCCATTAAGGATCCGCTTTCTCAGGTCAGGATATGGAAAAAGAAATATCATGGGAGATTTTTTGGGGAGACCCCAAAAAACCCCCATTATCCCATCAGCCCCTGTTATGGGGGCTCCACCTAGGAGCCCACAGCAAAATCCCCTGGTTTATGGTTTTTCCTGTTAATCTCAATCCTGGGGCAGCGAGGTGAGGGGAACCAGACCAGCTGCATGGTATCCTTGGGAGACCTCTGATTTGAAGCAACTAAAAAAGGTGGTGACCAAAGACAGCCCCAACTCCCCTTTGCTGACACTGTCTTGCACATCAACCCTGCATTGCAGTTGATTGGAGATCTCTGTGTAGGGCTGTTACCCAATAATCCTTTTATTAAGTGGGTTGTGCTTTTTTTTTTCTTTTTTGATCATACCCAGCGATGCTCAGGGGTTTCTCCTGGCTCTGCACTCAGGAATTACTCCTGGAGGTGCTCGGGTTGGGTCACGCTTTTAAGGAGGAATGTGATACATAAGCAGATAGAAATGCCAATGCCCAGCCCCCCAGTGCCCCTTATGGTCAATTGTCAGGTACCGCTAAATAGTGGAGTACAGGTTTTAAAAAAAACTGCCCTGACCCCCTTTATCAAGACCAGGTTTGAGCATTGGCACTCACAGAATGGAGGAGGCTTGAAGAGGGGCCAAGCCTTGAAGAGGCTTGAAGAGATGCCTGTGGTGAGAATGCACCAAAGGACGGGGAGGACCTTCATTATTTATAGATCAAGTACAAAAAAGTATTTAACAAAAGTTCCCCTGAATCCTCTGTGATGAAGTAATCAAAGTGATGGTTTGGGATGGAATGACCGGAAACATAGATCAGCTTATGCTGGACTGAAAAAAGAAGCATGAATAGGTGGATATGTGCCAGAGAGGACTTGGGAACCCCAGCCTAGCAAACCTAGGTGCTGGCCGCTGCCTTACAAACTCAAAATGAGGGTCTAGCCGAAACATTGGCTAGGGTTTTATGAAGCCATGGCTAAGGCTCTTACAGAGGCCTTTGCACCCTTTGCTCCCAAAGAAATAGATGGGAAAAGCCATAGAAAAAGGGAATGGACCTTGTTTTGCCTGCAGAGGAAAAGGACATTTTTTGGAGAAAATGTCCCAGCACCCAAAGCTAGCCCGATGTCAGCCAGCCCCAAAAAACCTGATGCTCTAGGTACAAAAAGGGATTTCACTGGGCCTCTGGCTGCTGTCCTCATATAATCAGTAGCCCAAACTCTTTAAACTCCCACAGGGGCAGCCCTCAGCCTCATCAGTCCATGAAGGAGTAGCACCACAGGTCAGTTGGACAGAGCCTTGTATACCTGGGAACTGCCCCAAAATAGCCAGGATTTTAGATGAAAAAAGAATTCAGAGGTCAGATTGATTCAGCCACATCTCGGATATGATCCTAATTGAGACGGCCCCCTTGAGTGGCAACTCTGGCCTGGGCAGAGGGTTACAGGAATAAGAGGGGGAGATAATAACTCTCGAAACCATGAATATAGTCATGTAGGTAGACGCAGAAGGAGATTCAGGCTATCTCAGACCTCAAATAGCCCACGGCCTGTCCATAGATCTCATAGGATTAGATATCCTGGGGCAGACAAGAGTACAGATCACAAAAACCCCAAGAAAACAAGATTAGAAGCACCCCAATTCTAGTGGCCACTGCCCCCATTGTCCTGCAAATTCAATGGCTCTCGAGAACTCCTGTAAGGGTAAAGCAGTGTCCTCTTAAGTATGAAAATTACAGGCTCTTAAGGAGCCTGAAATGGAGCAGTTAAAGGCTGGTCATATTAGTCCCTCAATCAACCCCTAGAACACTCCAGTATTTGTACTTAAAAAAATCATCTGGAAAGTGGAGAAAGACATTTGCAAAATTAATGAGAGAATGAAGATGCAGGGCAAACCCTTACGGGTATGCCTTGGTTTCCAGCAATTGATTCTTCCCTACATTTAGTGGTGGTTGATATTAAGGATTGTTTCTACTCCATCCTATTCACACTGCTGATTGTGAAAAATTTTGCCTTCTCTGTTCTCAGCTTTAATTTTGCCTGCCCTGAGGAACACTATGAGTAGAGAGTTTTGCCTCAGGCCTTGGCCAATACTCCCTCCTTTTTGTTAAAACTATGTGTCAAAAATTTTGGAACCCATCCGCTCCATAATGGGGGGGTGGTTTTGTATGTATACATGGATGATGTAATTTTGCGAGCTAAAAGTCACTTGATCATTTCACATCCCGTTATTCATCGATTTGCTTCAGTGGGTGCCAGTAAAGTTTCCATTTGTCCCTGTCACGTGCCAGTGTAGCCCAATGACATCTGCTTGCTCCAGGAATATGAAGAGCATCAAACCGTTCACTCAGGGTCTTCACGAAGAAGTCTGGCCATCTTGTAGGTGGGTGGCCACGTGGATATTTTGATGTCCCATGGGACCCAGTGGATAACAGCTCTAGTCCAGCAGTCATCTCCAAGTCTCATTACATGTCCAATCCATTGATTTTCGATGACTTGGAAAATGAGACAGCACCCCTGTCTCTGGATCATTAACAAAGGTTGAAACTGGATTCCTTCTCTCACTTGAGTGAGGTGTGACATTCCAAGCATAACTCTTTTAGATTCCTCTTTGAGAGACCAGAATAGAATTCTCATCTAGCTTTCATAGGGCCCAGGTCTTGCAGTATAGGTTAATGGAGGGAGAACGCTGGAGTCAAAGAGATGTGCCCAGAGCCAGAGGTTCTTTGCCCTTTTTTGCTTTTCTTCGATGCTCTTGGACGTGTCCATGCCGCTCTCTTCCTCCTGCACAGGTCAGGTACTAGGTCATTCATCATGTTGAGTTCTCGACCTAGGTACACATAACTGCTGAACTCAGATATATTTGTTCCATTGAGAGTGAGTGGAGCATCTGGAACTAGTTCATTTTTCATGAACATTGTTTTGTTGAGATTCAGCTGTAGACCTATCTTTCCACATTCACAGCCGAAGTCAGCCAGCATTTGTGTCACTTGGCTAATGTTTGGTGTTATTAAAATGATGTCATCAGCATAGCAGAGGTGGTGTAGTTGCCGGGCCATCTTTCTTCACTCCTATTCCTTCACATTCTAATTGTTACATGACGTTTTTGAGGGTGGCGCTGAAGAGTTTGGGTGGAAACTGCTGAACCCCTCTTTTTTCTTTTGGGTCCATCCAGGGATGCTCAGGGGTAAGTCCTGACTCTGCACTCAGGAACTACTCCTGGCGGTGCTTGGGGATCATATGGAATGCTGGTGATCGAACCCAGGTGATCACTTCCTTATAGAATGGTGAGATCCTGGTGGTGAATCTGTAATACAGCTAATGAAGGATCTTGATGTATTGGGTTTGAGCGCCCTGTTTGGCTAGGGCTTCGATAACTGCTTTGGTCTCAACAGTATCAAATGCTTTCTTTAAATCATTGAATGTTAGACAAAGCAGAATCATGAACTCCCTACAAACCTCAATGAGCTTGGTTACCCTGTGGATATGGTCAATTGTACTGAATTCTTTTCATAAGTCAGCTTGCTAGCATGGTTGTCCTTCATCTAATATTCTGCCAATCCTGTTCAGGATGACTCGAGTTAACAGCTTCTAGATGACGGACTACAGACAGATGAGGTGATAGTTGCCAATGTTCTGAATGTCTCCCTTTTGAAAAGTAGAATTGTCCTGCTGGTTTTCCATTGGGAGAGCACCTTGCATTCAGAGAGGCAGCGTGTGAAGAACTGAGCCACTGTATTGATGAGTACTAACGGCAGATTCTTCAGGTGTTTGGGTCTGACTTTGTCTGGGTCTGGTTCTGTTCCCTTCTTTACCAACAAAATGGCATGTTGATTTCAGAAGGGAGAACGTTGGGAATGACATATCCATCCTGCAGAATTTGGTGTGTGGGCAGGTGGACGTGGCTGTCAAAGAGATCTGAGTAGAACTAATATATAATCTTTTCCATTGCCTTTCTGGAAGATGTGATAGATCCATCAGGACGTCAGAAAGCAGTCATCTTGGTCTTATAATTGGCAAAGGACAGGCGGGCATTGTGAATGCTTTTCCCAGCTTCTGCTGCATTGGCCAGTACTGCTGCTCTTCTCAATTTGAGGTCTTCCTTTATCGCTTCTCTGCACTGCTTTGAGAGATTGGATGTTAGCATTGGTCACCTGAGGCTCTTGCCTTGCCACGTTGGTGAATGAGCTCGAGAGTTTTTGAAGACAGGCATCCTTTTTGTCTTTCTCTTGGCTTTCTTTACACAATCATGGAGGTGCTGGAACCAGTTTATTGTATTCTTCCTCGATGTCATCCATAATGGCATCTTCCCAGGTTGCCAATGGTGCCAAAGAGTTCCCAGTTGGTAGTTATTCTGGGAGTTCTAATCTTAAAATTTGCAGACTTTTCTCCCTGTTCCGTGGAAGCAGAATTTTGCACAAAGGGAGATGGTGGTCAGATCCTGTTTGGAATCTTGAGATGACAGCGACATCGTTTGCTTGTAGAATGTGTGATCTTCTTTACAGAACTCCTCCAGTTCCATGTAGAAATTCTCATTTTATTTTCTTTTGTGTGTAAATGTTGGTGCATAGTCAATGAAGACAGAAATGCCGGCAGTGATCCATATCTCTTCAAGTGTAATTATCAGATCCAGTTTTTTAGGTACTCTAAAGAATCAATGCTCATGGCCAGGTTTGTGTTGACAAAGACACGACACCACCCACACCTCTTTTCGTCACATGTTCAAGAACTCTTTGAATGTCATTTACATGGACACCAGAACCTGCCTAGTGTCCTGTCTAAAGGTAATATGCAGGCAGATCAATTGGCCTCTGGGGTTATAAATTTAGCTGCTGAAATTGAGCAAGCAAAGCAATTGCATGATTTAACCCATGTGAATTAGAGGGGTTAAAGCTAAATTCCCCACAGCGCCTGTTAAGGAACTCAAGCTCATTGTCAAAGCTTGTGCTGTTTGTAAACCATTTTTGCAAGCCCCCATCTGCAATCCCATGGGGTAAATCCCCAAGGACTAAAGTCCATCGTATTATGGCAAATGGGTATAACTCATTTCCCACTCTTTGATAACCAAAAATATATTCGTAGAATATATTTAGAGAGAGACACTTTCTCTAAAGCCTGCTGGGCTATAGCTCACACAGGTGAAAAAAGCAAAATCTGCAGTAGCTCATTATATACAATGTTTTCCCACTCTAGGCCTGCCTGCTCAAATTAAAACTGATAATGGACCTTGTTTTGTCAGCAAGAATCTCAAGGATTTCTTTACCGGATGGAACATGAAACATTCCACAGGCATCCCATATAACCCCCAAGGACAAGCAATTGTAGAATGATACAATCTAATTCTTAAAAAACCAACTTAAAAAACAAAAGGTAGAGTCAGCCCACAGCAGCAGTTAGGCCTGGCATTATTCACTGTATTCATTTTAACCTTTTCAAAAAATTGCTCCCTCCCCCCCTTTCATTGATATTGGCAACAAAAAAAAAAAGCTAAAAAATATATTAAGGTCCAATGGAAGAATTCAGTCACGGAACGTAGAGAGGGCCTGACCCACTCATAACCATGGGTCGTGGATTTGGCTATGTGTTTCCAGTTACCTAAATTCAACTCATTTGGGTTCCCGATCATTAAAATATGTGGACTCATCCCTGAGGGGTCCATTAACACTGCTGCCCAGGGTGCCAAAGGTAGCCATGAGGACAAGTTTTTGTTGGCTTTGTCCCCAGATATCGACCTCCAGAAGTGAACTTGAACTCAACCCCAGTCTCATCAACCTTATCTTGTGACCTAGCAAATCTACAATCTGGAGACCACATGACATCTCCAACCTGACAAGTGTCACCTCCTGGTTCACCCACCTTGATCCTGGACATTTGTGAACCCCAGGAAAATTGTGATACCACTATCAGACTCAATGCTATATAAATACTGTGGGTGAATCTGGGGATTTTATTGTAAAATATGGGAGTGTAGTACCATGGGGACACAGATACACGGGGCAGAGCTGCCATCAGCTCTCTCTGTGCTCAGCTAATCATGAGAATCTGGGAGGGTAGGTGGTTTCTAGCCCTGACCCGCCATCACAAAAAGAGCCTTGCAAGAAGCCAGAGGAACCCATACACCATGAGGGCCACCATTTTCAACATCCAGATTCAATAGCTCATCAGAGTTCCACCCAAGAGAAAAGCTGATCTCAAGCCCAAGCTGTCGCCAGAGTCCCACCCTACAGCAAAGCCTATTTCAAGCCCATGGTTGAACCATAGACACAGATACACAGGGCAAAGCTCCTACTGGATCTCCCTGTGCTTGGCTGAACATGAGGCATTCAGGAGGGAAGGCGGTTCTAGACCTGGCCTGCCATCCCAATAGAGCCTCACAAATAGCCAGAGGTATCCCTGTAGCACGAGGGCAGCCATTTTCAACATCTGAAATAAACAGCTCTTCAGAGCTCCACGCAAAAGAAAAGCTGATATATCCCTGTTGCAGTTCATCAGTAAATGCATGAACTGAGAGCCTACTACTGAGATTATATCACCCTCATGGCAGAGCCTAGCAAGCTACCCGTATTGTATTTGATATGCCAAAAACCAGCAACAATTATAGACCTCATTCCCATAACCTGAAGGAATGATTAGAGTCTCTTCATGTTCCTGGAGTGAGCAGATGCACTTGGGCTACACTAGCACATGACAGAATGTATGAAGATGTTACTGGTGCCTGCTTGAACAAATCGATGAACAACGGGAAGACAGTGATACAAGTGAAGTACCATGGGGACAGTGTATGAGTTAAAAAAAAAAACAGGTGGAGTTGGGCTTTGGGTGAAAGATATTGTTTTCATGTTATCATATTTTTTCTTTTTTTTTTCAGTTTTAAAAGGCTTTACTTATCACAGGTTCAGGCATACAAATCAGCAATAGGAAAAACCCTGTGCATAGGATTCCTGGCCAGAACCCCAGACACGTGTGGGCCAAGATGGCTGCCACCACGTGTTAAGGCCCTGTAAAGAGGAGACAAAGACAAGACTCCCAAGAAAAGTGCAAGCCCCAAAAGAGATCCCAAAAAAGAGAGAGAACGCCAGAGAGGAGGCAAACTAGTTTTATACCCCGCAACTCAGACCTCCCACTATTATGGGAAGCAGGGAGGGTCAAATGCCTTCAGGTAATTTTTCCCAGCACCTCACCTAGACCCTTTATATGCTAATGTATTGAGCCAAGATCTGCCTGGAAATGCCTTTATAGGGTAGAGAAGAGGGTTTTTGAGATGGCAAGCCTCTGTACCAAAGATTATACTAATGCCAGTTAAATATTTCTCCAAGCCTTCACAAGAGTCTCATCTACTTCACAGTAGTTTTGTCTTTTAGCTGCCTTTGAGTTATCAGGGAGCCATGCTTGCTTGCTTGGAGGCAAACAGCATTTCTCTCTGGTCAAATTACTTAAGAGATCCAACGTGGGCAGGCAAATATGCTGGTAAGATCTAGCTAGTCCCACGATGATTGTGGTAGCATGAGAGAATATTTACACCAGCCAGTATAGAATACATGGTCAGATAAACTGCCACATTTAAACCACCCCCTAGGGGCCAGAGCGATAGCCCAGCGGGTAGGGCGTTTGATATTTTTTTCATATTAATATTGTTTTTATGTTAATCATACTGTTTTTAATCATATTGGTGCTGCAAGAAATTCTGTACATAGAAAAAAGACTAAAGCAGAGGAAGTCTGACATTAATGACAGCTCGGATGCTGCTGTTTGTTATCTTAATGCTCTTTGGGCATGATTTTCAATTGAATTATTTAAATCTGTGATTATGTGTTGGAGAGCCGCTGGAATTCCCAACAATACCAGGAAAATGAGTTCCCTTCTACCTCCAAAGCCAACAGGGAATGGATGAAAACTCAGGTACCCGGCGCAGTTTTAAAAAGGCTTTACTATCACAAGTTCTGATATACAATCCAAGAACAGGAAAAACTCCAGACTCTGGCTTCCCAGTTAGGCTCCAGCCATGTGTAGGCCAAGATGGCTGCCACCACGTGTTGAAGCCCAACAGAGAACAGAGAGAACAGAGAGAAGAAAAAGCCAAGGGAAGCCAAATTGGCTAAAACAGGCCTTCTCTCTTCTCCCAGCTTATTTTATAGATAGAAATTCACCAAAATTGGGGCCGGAGTGATAGCCCAGCGGGAAGGGTGTTTGCCTTGCATGCGGCCGGCCTGGGTTCGATCCCCGGCATCCCATATGGTCCCCCGAGCACCGCCGGAGTGATTCCTGAGTGCAGAGACAGGAGTAAACCCTGAGCATCGCCGGGTGTGACCCAAAAAAGCAAAAAAAAAAAAAAAAAAAAAGAAATTAGCCAAAACTTCCCAGCTTGGCCCTTCGTGGGCTGGGCTATCTAGAAATGAATAGAGATAAACAACTCTACTTAAATGCAGCACTTCAGGTGGCCTTTTGGATTTTACAAGTGCCAGAGTTGATTCAAAGCCTTCCTAGCAGAGTTGGGAGGGGCTGCAAGCTAAGTGTAGCTGGAACTTAAAGTAGGGTGTGTTACCCAACAATTATGCTTAGACCATGGGTGCTATCACCAAAACCCAGCCCAAGGATAGTATGTGGGTTCATGTGAATGGACGGTATTCGGGAGGGTACTATGTAAGGTCAGTCACTGGGCTAGTGTCCCATGGTGGGTAAGTCCTCCTCAGGGAGAGGCAACCTAAGACAGGCTTAGCCCGTATGCCCTTTAATAAAACTGTATGGTTAGCCACCTACAGCTGCCTCCAATTTTTAAAAAAACTGAAAGGGGATATGATGGGTTCTGAGAGGCTAGCTTTAGGGTCCAGCACTTCCCATAAGACCCAGCACTTTCCTGCTACAAGACCCTAAGGGTGGAACCCAGAAATGGGCCCTGCCCATATGGTTATACCCAAAACATCTGTGCTTATCCAAGCTAAGGTGAGGCAGACTGTGCCTGGTGCTTGTGACTTCTGATCACAGTAATATGCAAATCAATGATTGTTACCTTGCAAATGCTAAATCTGTGATTGCCATCTGTTGCAAAGGCCCAAGAGCTTGCAAATCCCATGTGATTTGTGCTTGTACCCCCTCCTCCCAAATATTGTACAAAAGCCTTGATTTGCATTTCTTTCTTAATGGTTATGTTCACTCAGGCAAGTTACTTTTTGGTGTGTGGCATAGAGTTGTTCCGAGTAGTAGGCTTTAGCCAAAAAATAGCTATGATATCACTTGGATACCTGGAATACTCACAATTTTTCATCACATTTCTAAGGGAAGATCTTTTGAGAGTATATGTTTGTGTGTCTGTGTGTGTGTGTGTATGCAACTGTGTGATTTTTTCCCATTCAACAATATAGGCATCTTTCGCTTTAGGTTTTTTTTAAAAAAAGGCTAAAGTGTTAGAATACAGCTATTTGTAGAATACATCTAAGTTTTGTAAGATATGTCAATAAGAGAACATTTTTATTTCTTGTGCAATATGAAACCTTAGATTCTGACAACAAAAAATAAAGCTACAAGGGTGGTAGAATGTTGGAGTGTATGAGCAGAATTCTTTGGACAGTGGTGGAGGCATATTGGCACTTTTTTGGTGGATAGGGTGTGCTAACATTAGATCCTAAAAATAAATCTTTGTACTCTTTTTGTTACCTCTAAAAAAGAAATCCCTTAGCACTTGGGACATGGATTTTCATTTTACATTTGGGCTTATATCAGGAAGATTGTGGTGAAACTTAAGAGGAAAATTGTGACTTAGTGGTCTCTAATGTGCCACTAATATGTCTAAATGTATATTTAGATTTGCTTTATACTGCCTGGCTAATTTTAGATGATAAAGGCATAGGCAATGTTGAGTGTTAAAAAAAAAAAAAAAATGAGGTATTTATTATTTCACGTTTTATGGTCTAGGGAGATCACACATTTAAATTAATCAAGTCTGAAAATGTTTGATCAGTACTGAGATGCATTAAACAGCTTTCTGATATAGAGTTTTATAATCCTTGCTGTGTTATTTATTAGGTGTATAATCTTGAGTGAGTACTGTATTTCTTTGGTCTTAGTGTCTTTCTTTATAAAATATTAATAATTTATCACATATTTATATGCATTATTTGGAACCTCATCACCAAAAAATCCCTAGCTTCATTCATGGTGCAAATTTTAGCTGTGAAGAAAAGACGTAAGAATCACTGAACCAAGGTTTTGAGATTTGAGGATGCAAAAAGGCTACCTGAAGCTATTGAATGCGTATGAACTATTAAAGTAACAAATTGGCCAATTGTTTAATGCATGTGTCTCATTTAATCCATTTATCCACTTAGCAATTATATTGAAGAGGTTTTATTGTCTTCATTTATCAAACAAGAAAATAGAATCTTAAACTGATTTGTTAAGCCACAGAGCTAATGTCTCATATTGCCAAAATTTGTTCTGTTTATTCATTATCAGGCACCAAATTCTGACCTTTTAGAATATACTGTGTTCTCAGATCTTTGTTCTTTGCTACAACTAAAAGTGACTTTGCTACCTACTCATTAACTTATTCCTTCTTATATTGAATATATCTTTTTTATTCTGTAGCTTGTATGTGTGTGATTTAGGGTTGATAAATATGCATCCATTAATTTTAACTGTCAAGATAGATATTCTATTGAGTTTATGGTTTGCAATTATAGTAAGAAGTTATGCAGCATTCTTCAAATATAAAAATAAATACATTCATTTCATGTGTGTTTATAAGCAAAACACCAACCATATCAAATACAATGATATCCTTTTAAAAAAGACATATACAGTAGCACATATTTACAAATATTTTTCTCATTATGTCACACATGAATTTACTCTATGGAAGGCAATGTATGCAATTTTTAATAAAATCAAGCATGGTTGAAAGATGAAGTCACTCTTAGTTGTCAGTATTTTAATAATAGAACTGAGAATAGGTGCTGTTATCAGTGTTCACCTGTCAAAAGTTTTGCAAACGGGCACAGAAATCCTGCAAGTACACCAATATTATAATTCCAAGTGATTTGAAAGTAGAAAAAAGAGCAATTGACTTTGAGATTCTGATATGTCTGTTACAGCACTGAAAAAATTAATCTTTTATGAAAAATGGAGAATTGAAAGTAATTTAAATTAATTTCTCATTCTCCGTATTCATATATAAATTTATGTGTTCTATTTGCAGATAGATGCTGGGCAATGCAAAGCAATATTTCACAATCATAATTATATAAACCTATGAATAAAGAATACAAGTATATTGGTGTTTAAAGCAGCATTTGAGCTTGAAAACCATGAAGACTTTAATTCTACTTTAATTCTACTTTAATTCTATTTACTTTAAGTCTTAACACAGGGAACATAGAGACCAAGGAGAAAGCACAAGATTTAGAGCATTATTTTGCATGTGGGAGCCCCTGTTTTAATTATCAGCACTAAAAGTTCTCCCAAGCATCACTAAGAATGACCCCTAAGTGCCAGCAAGAATGACTTCTAAGGATGGAACCAGAAATAGCCCCACTCTGTAAAACTAACAAACAGGTCACTACACTTGATCACTTGAATCCCATTATTCACCGATTTGCTCGAGCGGCGCCAGTAACATTTCCATTGGACCCTATCACATGCCAATGTAGCCCAATGGCATCTGGTTGATTCAGGAATATGAAAAGCCTCAAACCATTCCTTCAGGGTCTTAACAAGGAAGTCTGACCATCTTGTAGGTGGGCGGCCACGTGATCTTTTGACATCCCGTGGGATCCAGTCGGTAATGGCTCTAGTCCAGCGGTTGTCTCCAAATCGCGTTACATGTCCAGCCCATAGCGACAGAGGTCAGAACTCCGATTCCTTCTCCTCACTTGAGTGAGGAGTGATATTCCAAGCATAGCTCTTTCGATTCCTCTCTGGGAGACCCGATCATTCTCATCCTGCTTTCATAGGGCCCAGGTCTCTGAGGTGTATGTTAATGCAGGGAGAACGGTGGAGTCAAAGAGATGTGCCCGGAGCCGGAGGTTCTTTGTCCTTTTAGCTATTTCTTCAATGCCTTTGAAGGCATTCCATGCCACTCTCTTCCTCCTGCACAGCTCAGGTTTTATGTCATTCATCATGTTGATTTCTCGCTCTAGGTACACATAACTGCTGCATTCAGAGATGTTTGTTCCATTGAGAGTGAATGGGGCCTCTGGAACTAGTTCATTCTTCATAAACATAACTGTTACTGTTACTGTTACTCTTTCCAGTAACAAACAGGTAAACAAACAAATGGGGAATGGGATTTTGGAGAACAAGAAAATAAAAACATGATCATCCAGTTAACATGAAAATAAAAAACATGATCATCCGGTTTCTTTTTATGTATTATGGATAGTATATAGAGTTAAACCCTCAAGCTTATGCTCATCTTTTGTTAATTAGAATATATCTAAACTAGAACACAAATGTGAGCACAAAACATGGATTTTCCAGTGCTGGTGGGTTCTTGAAAGATTAGCATAAAAAACTCAGAAAGTTAAAAGTTAGTTTATTGCACAAAAAAGGTAGATGATTCCAGACCCTCACCAGATGTCCAGGCCTCTACTTACCTGTAAATGACTTCCCGATCCTGTCCCATGCAGTCTAATCATGTCCCATGAACAATGGCCAGGTCCTGTTCCCATGCTACTCTCTCTATCCCGCATGCATTCCCAGCCTTCGCCATGGTCACATGAGTGCAAATGAGATCCCTGTGCTCTGTACCTGTCCCCAGGCCTCCCAACTATCCTAGCAGTTCCTGTCATTCTTTTCTACTCTCTGCCTCGGCCTTGTGCACTCTGGTGAGACTCCTGTGCTCAGTACCTGTCCCTACCTTGGCATCTGAGCCCTGCCTGTACCTCCCCTGCCTGGTGCTCGAGTCTTGGGCCCTGTTTCTGGGCATGCCACCCTACCTGATCCAGAGAAAGAGTCCAGAAAGGATGAAGGGAGAGAGAGAAAAAAAGAGATGGAAAGAGATAGCAACTTTTTTGTTGCCGAATTCCGTTGTGGATGATGTTCTTCAATCCTTTACTCCCTTACATACTCTGCCAAAATTTCAGCAAATTATAATAGTTCAGAAAGAAAAGAAAAGATACAATTTTTTTTTTGTTTTTCTCTGTTAATCATACATTTACAGAAGATTAAAGTTAGTGCATTTTCTGTGCTCTGTACCTCATCCACTCAGGCCCCTTCTAGTTACCTATTGCATACATTAGGATAAACTTCATTATCACTAACTTTTCTCTCCACTTATTTTTAAATCATAACTATTAATTGACTAATTAATACAAACTTCATTATCACTAACTTTTCTCTCTTCACTTATTTTTTTTAAATCGCAAGTATTAATTGACTAATTAATACAAATCTAATGATAACATCTTTTCTGGGTGCTGGCTATTGCTATGTGGTACCATCTTTCCTAACTAAAGATGCAACTCCACTGGTGCCAGTGGAGTCCCCAGGTGACTTCTGCGAAATGGAGAGGAGAGTGACAGCAGCCTTGAGAAGAAAAACTACAGCATTCTCTCTACAGGCCTGCAACCCAGGACAGCTGCAGAGATCCAGGTCTAATAAAGAGTTCTCTGTGGGACTTGCTCCTTCCAGGAAAGGAAAGTCAGTCCTAGACCTTCCTGTTTCGGGTTCTCTCCTGACAGACTTTATTTGGTGTGTGTGGTGGGTGGGGTGGGGGTGTGTGATTTTCTTGAAGGGGTGGTGAGGGTGGTGGAGGGAGGGATGGGTGGAGAATACCCACTCAAGAGAGGCCACAGGCACACATGCTTCTCCAGTGTTGAGAGTCCAGCATACATCCCACAGTTGAAGTTTGGGGTATGAAAATAATATCTCAAGAGGAGAGATGTAGGAGACACATGTGCTCATGCATGATGTGAACTTGGCCAAAATACATGGGCACAGGCAGCACATAGCTCTGGCAGATATGCCTACGCTTTCTTTGCTCAAGTTGGCTTTTATAAGATTTCCCCAAGCTGACTCATCTGGGTCTTTCTACACCTAGGAAACATTCACAAAAATTTCTACTTCTAAGAAAGTTAAACTCTGCAAAGTAAAAAGAAATCACAAGAAGGTAAATAAATCAAATGGCGACAAGTAAGAATTTGAAGTTCAAGAAAATAAGGAGACCTGGAAAAGCTTCATAAAGAAAGTTATATTTGTAAAAAATATGGTTCAAAGATACTTGAATAAAGGAGGAAAAAGTGGTACAAACCTATATCTGAAAAGAACATTTGGCAGAGGAAATATCAAGTGAAGATTCTGAAATAGAATCATCCCTGTTCTGTACAAAGGCAAGGAGGAACTCAGACGGCATGATCATTAAATAATGGAGATGCATATTATGGAGGACTTTGCAAACAATTGAACTTTGGGACCTTTACTCTGAATAAGATGAAGAGCCTTTGGCAGGATCTAAGCAAAGAAAATGGGGTGATATAGATGTAGGTGAAGGTGAAGTGTAGACAGCGGGTCTCTGTTGGCTAGTCCCAGATTCTTATCTGAAATTAAAATGTTAAGTAATCAATATGTTCAGACTCAGAGTTAGAAACTAGAAAAGTTTACTGGAAAGTAAAAGAGAAAGGAAAAGGATCTCCCCAAGAGGGAAGGAACAGTATAGGACTAAGGTAAAGTTAGTTTTGTATGTAGTCCTTTTAAAACGGCCTTCACATTTCTTATCAACAGGTTATTACAGAGAATAAAGGAAATCTACAGGGTTGTGTGACTGAGTCTTTTAGGCCAACTGTCTCAGTTGTTTTAGTCTCCTTGTGAGCCTAAGTTCTGGGGCAGAACTTTATGATGAACAATTGTTAACGCCTTATTTATCAGAAAAGCCCAGGAAGTCAAAAATGTAGGATGGGCCAGCCCAAAACAGGACTGCTCACAGTAACTGGTGAGCATAAACCGAGGCTTCCTTCCTCTTTCAACATAAATGTGTTTTTTTTAAGTCAGTATTGTCTACATTCTGTAACTTAGGCCATCAAGGCTATCAAGGGCAAGGGGAGAAGCAGCAAGTTTAGTTAGAACACATTATGCTTTTTTTTAGGATAAAGATGAATGTGATTTGTCTTAACTAGTAATGGTAGAGTTGGTAAGAAGTAGTTAGAATATTTTAAAGACAGATTCAATAAGTGAGAAATAGAAAATAGGATGTGACATAGTACTGAGAATAAAGTAGCCTTACTGGGTATTTAGTGTATGTTTGGAATAAAAAAACCTGGAGGAAGTATGCTCCCACTCTTGCAAAAACAAAGTTAAATTATCAGAAATTTTTACATGTATATAAAATATACAATGCTCAAGGGTTACTCCTGACTCTGCACTCAGAAATTACTCCTGGCTGTGCTAGGGAGACCATATGGGATGCCAGGGATCACAACCGGGGTTGGCTGCTTGCAAAGCAAACACCCTACTCACTGTGCTATCGCTCAGGCCCCATGTCTATAAATATTTTGATCCACAAAAATTGAGGTTTCAGATCAGCCAATTGCTCCCACAGTCAAATAAGTACAGAAGACTATAAGGGCGTATAGAACACATATTTTTCCCACATGGTGAAGACCTACTAGGTTCTGATAAATTATCTACAATTGCTAAGGAATTGATAAAGGAGTATTTGTGGGTTAAAAGAGAATGTTGAGCACCAAGGGAAAATATAATACAAAATTTCCACCCACTTTTAACTTTCTTCATGATTTTTCTAAAATGGAACAAATATTGGTGGGTTTGGTGACAGAAGAGTATTTTGCTTAAGATGAACATCCTTCCCAGATATTCCTTTAGATCATCATGAACTGCTGGGGTAGGAAGAAAACACTGTCACAGCTAGAAATTATCATTGAGGGAGAGGGGCAAGAATTAAGTCTCTAAGCCTGGAAGGAGAGATGAATAAAGGTATGCTGCCCTGTGTTTACAACAGCTAGGGAAACAGGATACAAAGGTCACAACAGTATAACAAAGACACTAAGACACAGGTTATATCTTATTTAAACTAATAAGTATCAATGGCAAAAGGAAGATCTTAAAGACATTCAGAGAGAAAAAAATAAGCATCACCTACAGAAGACTAAAGATAAGAATTGAAGAAGACTGTAAGAAGCCATGCAAACAGAAGACTCCATTGCTACAATACTAAAAAGGAAAATACTATCAACTGAGACTTATATATCTGGTAAAAAATATATTTTTTACAAAGAACAAGAAATGAAGATTTTTTTTGCAAACCAAACAAGTAGTGAAAATACTGAGAAGCTGTCACCAGAATAAAAGATATAAGAAATTTAATGTATTTCAGGTAGAAAGAATCAGGTTTTTTTTCAAGTTTTGATTTACAGAAAGAGCTAAAGAACATTCAAAAATAAATACATTAAGGTAAAAATAAAACCAATCCCTTAATTGCATTAAAAACAACTCTGTGTTTAAAACAGAAATTACAGCTGTGTATTGTTTAGAGCATACTAAAGTTGTGACAGCATAAATACTGGAAGGTAAAATTGGAGAAAAAAACTTATAAAAGATCTTCATACTACATTACGCTATTATTTAAAATACTTATACAGCTGAAGGTACATGTTGTAAAATGTAGTACAACCACTGAAATATATATAAAGTATTTTATATGTAAATATATATAGAAAGTATATATATAAAAATAAAATAGAAATATAGTAATGCATAAATATTTTAGACAGATTCAAAGACAGCAGAAAAAGAACAAAGGGGGAAAAGAATACATAAATATAACTAGGAAAATTATGCATTTTAATTCAACCTATCAATAATCACATAAATGTTCTAAGTCTAACAGCCTATAGACATGCTTTCAGATTGGATATAAAGCAAAAATAATTTCCATGCAAGAACTAATAGATAGGATAAATGTTAAAATGAAAAAAACAATATAAGTGAACAGTTAAGTCTCCATATCAATATCGAAAAAAAGACTCCACAATAAAATCAAATAATACCAGAAACAGAGACATTATGTGACACAGAGTTCATTTCTCTGTAAATACACATGTGCCCCAAAAAAGAAAAAAGAAACATAAAAAAAACTGATGTAATTTAAGAGATAAAGGTACATGCTTTTTTAAAAAAAAAAATTCCGTTTTACTCTTTCAAATTTTAATTAAGACACAATTATTTACAAAGTTGTTGATAATAGAGTTGTTTTAGGCGTACAATGTTCCAGTACCAAACTCACCACAATTGACCCTTTTTTCCACCAGTGTCCTCAGGTTCTCTGCCAGCCTGCAACCTACCTTGATATCTATTCTTTTAAATGCTCTGCATATAGCTGCAATTTTACTACACATATTTTAATGAACAAGATTAAACATTTACTTTTGAAAGTATGCATTTGTTTATAGTACATATATATAACGAAAAACTACCAACTGTCACTTAATCTTTAGTGATATTTTTATTAATTATTGTTAGATTAATCAAGCTAAAATATTTTCGATGTTTGTCAGATGGGTGTAAATCAAGTATTCATATAAAAACAAATGTTTGTTACCAACATCGGGCAGAATTTTTTACATATTCTTGTGTTGGATACCCTTTGTTCACGGCCCTCTATCTCCTGCTTGCCAGTCCTGGGTTTTGTATTATTAAGTGAAATGTTGTTTTTCTTGTTTTTTTGTACACCCTTTTCATATTCTTGTGCTACAGCAAAGGCCTTTTGTACAGACACAGGAAGACAGTTAAAGCTATGCATTTGTGAGATAGGAGTTAATTAACTCTGGAATATTTATTCCTGGGCATTCGTCATATTTCCTAACTTAAAACCTCAGTTGCTATTAGATTGATTTTAGTTCCTTATACCCCAAAGAAGGGTTCCATCTCAGGGGAGATGGAACAGCTACCCTGCCTCTACATAGGACAGACTAAGTGTCATAAACAGTATAGTAAGCTAAGAGCATGGTCATAGAACCACTCTGTCCTGACCCAAAAAATAAACAAATGATTTTGGACCCAGTTGGGATTAGGATAAAACTAATCTGGCAGTGAGATGTCCCCAAGAATAGCCACCCTTAAACTTAATCTTAGGTGTAGATAAATGCCTGTATTTCTTTTTTTACTGTGTTTATACAAAATGATAGAAATAAGATTAAGAAGTAAATGTTGCACCACTAAAAGAAAGGAGAAAACAATATGCCCTTAGCTGGAATTCTGCCTCTGTCCTGGGCAAGTCTGCCCCGGGTATTCTATATCTCGGGAGGTCTTCTTCTGGTAGGTCTTCTGCCTTAGGAAGGAGGGGTCTTTTGAATCCTCCTCATTGTTTTACAGTAAAGTCCATTGTCAGAGAACACTGGGTTCTCCAACAAAATAAGGGAGCAGAACAAGGGACCTGCCCCAGGGGATAAGTGGTTGGTGGACAGAGAAAGACTCCCGAATCCAGCAAAATTCCAAAAGGCTTTACTCATACTTGTTTTGGTATAAAATTCTATAATAGAAAATGCCCAAACTTTAGTTCTTCGCTGGGCCCTGGCCATGTGTAGGTTTGGAATTATAAGCCAAGATAGCCACTACCACATGCTTAGACCTAACAGGGCAGAAAATGGAGAGGAGAGCAGAGGCAGAGACCACAGGCAAGGGAGAGAGCACACAGAGAGAGAGCTACTACTTTTATATCTCTCAGCCCTGACTCAGCCCACAACAGGTCAATTCTTTCAGGTTTGTTTCTCCCAGGAACCTCACCTGGTCCCATTGAAATGTTTAATATTGCCCCAGCCAAGGTCTGCCCTTGAAGTTTCCCTGCAGGTCTTATGCAGAGTGGGGGAGGGGCAACTAAGACGAACTGTATCTCTGAATTAATACAAAAGGCATGTATCTATACCATAGATATTCTATAGCCAAGTATTTATTTCTCCAAGCCTTTACAAGATCCTTGTCTTTACTTCACAGTTGTTTAGGTTATTAGCCTTTAGACTTATTAGAGAGTTTGCTTGTCTGCTTGCTTGATGACAAACAGCATTTTTCTCTCGTATAATTATAACTATATTATACTTAGAGATCCAACTTAGCCAGATGAAAATACTGGTAAGGTTTCTCTAGTTCAAAAAGATCATGGTAGCATGAGAGAAAATATTTATACTAGCTTACACAGCATACATCGTAAATGTTTTGCCACATAAAGTCACAGATCCAAACTGCTCCTGCCACTATCTACAAAGTGACCTGCACGAGACAACTTCAGGCAAGATGCAGAAGCTCTGGGTAGCCGTGTACTCCAACAGTCCATCACCTTTTGCATCTCCCAACCCCAAACTTTTTGGGAGAATTAAAATTTAATAAAGTGGTAGACATTCGAACTATCAAGGAGCCTGAGCTACTGTTCCTTTGTCCATCAGTCAGGGATGGGGGATGGTTGTCAGTCCTGAAAGTGCCAGGGGACCCTGCTGAACCCCAATATTGTTAAGGACCTGCTGAGTCTCCACATATTCCATACTACATTTTTAATGATTCCCCCTATTTCAGAGCGCCTGGTACTTTAAAACTTCACAAAATTTGGAAATAACTAACATATTCTTAATCAATAGAATTCTGGAGATTTATGATACAGACAGCATCAAAAGTGAAGCCACGTTATAAGGGATTATTTTATTTGAATCTAAGAAAATGAATTTCAGAAAATAAACTGAGGAATTTCCTCTCCATTTCAATGCAGATAATCACTGCTTTAGCTATAGCCTAAATCAGTTTCAGATAGAAAAAGAAAAAAAGAAAACCTTTTATGTGAGAGCTTTCACTGACTTCTTTTTTTGAAAGTACAACTTCAAAAGCAGTAATTTTTTTCCTAGATTTCTAAAAAATCAGTAAATTGAGCTACATAAATCTTTGAAGAACACACTAATTCTTGAATATTTTATATTGATATAAATACTTTTCAAAGTGGATATAACTAGATCTATCATAGGAAAGTGACTTAAATTACTTCATATGACAACAGAAAATCTGTCATATAAACATGGGAACATGCAACACAAAAGGAATAGGTCTCAGCTTCCTTCTCTCTCAGCCTCATTTTTTGTTTGCAACATATGATTTTAGCATGGGTTATAGTTTCCAAATTTCCAAGTAAAAATAGTGCATAATCATGCTTATGACTTTGTAAAGCTGCTTGAGTCTTGCAGGTTTCTTTTTTAGCACTTCTAATTCCACTTTTCCATTTGTAGATTTATTTACAGAGAAGCAAAAAGTCTTTGATTTGACCAATTTGTTACTTACTAAAATATCTTAGTATTTTAAATCCACCAGTGATAGTCTCTGTTATCTGCTATGTTGTGTAGTTTAATTTCCATAGAAGCCTAATTATGTTAAAATCCTAAAAATGCCCAATTTTGTAAGTGTTTAAATGAAATGTAAAAATAATACCTGTCAAACTTTCTAGCGTATGTGTTTATTGTTGATATAGTGTAGATGCATACATAACATATACCAAAATAACATGTTATTTGTTGCTCCATACTTATGGTTCTAATATTGAGAGCCTCACCTTTCCAAATATTAGTTTCTTCTTTCTTAAAGAAAAAAAATCTTATGAAATGACTGTTTCAAGAAATTTTTTAAATGCCAAGGAACTTTGCTAATTATTTTGCTACACAAGTGTTAATCTTATTGGAAATTTTTTAAAAATATTTTATTATACCACCGTGAGATACACAATTAAAGATGTTATAAGATGTTCATATTTGCTTTCAGTCATACAGTGTTCCAGCACCCATCCCTCCATCAGTGCCAGTTTCCTACCACCAATGTCCCTGATTCCTTCCTCCTCCCCTCCCCTAGCCTGCCTCTATGGCAGGTTCTTTATTTATTTCTCTCTCTCTCTCTCTCTCTCTCTCTTTCCTTCCCTTCCACATTGTAGATTACAATACATACATTAAATGGTTGTCATGTGTATCTTTTGCCAGTATTTAATGCTCAGTTCTAGGTTGGTATAGCACTTTCGACAATTATTGGTACAGTGTTCTATTCTCTGCCTTACCTAGCCATCATGGAAAATTTTGTCTTATCTAGCCATCATGGAAAAAATGTTAATAATAAATATATAATTATTATTTCAATATGTTGAACCAGTAAGTCATTTTACTTTTTTTTAATATGCAATATTTCTCCTGTTTGGCACTTGATTGGGTTTTCAGATCTGGTTAATTCGCTTTTTTTAATTGAATGTCGCTTCTTCACAGTTTGTAGCAACTGAATTAATCCTCCATTGTGAAAATTCCAAACTCGGTTATTTAAATGAGGTCTAGCTGAATTTAAACCTATGTTTCAGACAACAAATTTCTGTATAAAAATTTTTTTACATATATAGGAAGAAATCTCAAAATCAAGAGGAAAAAAATTATTGAGCTTGGCATAATTTGAGCTGGCTGGTCAGAGTCCCACCCTACAGCAGTCTTTTTCAAGCCCAGCCCATGTATGCCTGATCCATAGACTCACATACAAGGGGCAGAGCTGCTACTGGCCTCCCTGTGCCCAGCTCATCATGAGGTGCCCAGGAAGGAAGACAGATTCTAGCCCTGGCATGCTACCCCAGCAGAGCCACTCAAGAAGCCAGAGGAACCCCCATACCATGAGGGCCTCATTTTCCACATCTGGACTCCCCAGCTAGCTAGAACTCCACCCAGCAGTAGAGCTGATCACAAGGCCAGCTCACTCAGCCACTTTGAAGCCACATGGTTCATCAATAAATGCACGAGATGAGAGGGGACTACAAGAGTATCCCACCTGCAAGGCAGAGCCTGGAAAGATACCCATGTCTTATTTGATATGCCAAATACCAGTAACAAATATAGACCTCATTCCCATGACCTGATGGAATGGTTTGAGGCTCTTTATTCCCTGGAGCAAGCAGATGCCCTCGGACTACACTAGCATGTGAAAGGACATATGGAGATGTTACCTGCTTGAACAAATTGATGAACAACAGGAAGACAAGTGATGCAAGTGATCCTCTACTTAGACCCATCAATAATTTAATGTAATGCTTTGTGAATTCCTAATATTTACCATATTAAAAATGTTTTATCGCTTATTAACAAATTCAAACATTATTCATAAGTGGTTGCTATAAATATCTTGATAAAAGAACACTATCAAAATTTATGTTATATTATGATACCAATATCCAAGGTCAAATGAAACATGACCTTGTCTCAGGAGGTCTTGTCAAAGGTGGAAATTATCACAAATGTGGGGGAGTCAGAGGCTAGGTAAGACAGAAAAATGGAACAGTGTGCTAACAATTGTTGAGGGTACTAATACCAACCTAGAACTGAGCATTAAATACAGGCAAAAAAGATACACATGACAACCCTTTAATGTATGTTCTGTAATCCATAGTCTGGAAGGGAAGGAAAAGAGAAAGAGAGAGAAAAGGGAAAGAAATAAAGAACCTGCCATGGAGGAGGGGTAGGGGAGAGGGAGGGAACCGTGCAGTTGGTCCTGGGAGATGGGCACTGGTGGAGGGATGGGTGCTGGAGCACTGTATGACCAAAACCCAAATATGAACTTTTTTAATTGTATATCTTTGTAATTGTATATCTCACAGTGGTATAATAAAATACTTTTAAAAAGTTATGTTAAAGGAGTTTGGGCCACAATTGGCAGTGCTCAGCAAGGCCAGCAACTTAAACTCTGTACTATCTCTCATTCAAAAAATATTTTATTGATACTGGAAAATAAAAAAATATTTCTTTTAAAAAATTTTTTATTGAATCACCATGAGATATTTTTTATTTTTTAAAAAAAAAAAAAAAAAAAAAAAAAAAAAAAAAAAATAAAAAAAAAAGAAAAATAGAAAAAAAAAAAAAAAAAAAAAAGGTAAAGGGGGGTTTGGGGTGGGGTTTTGTTTAATTTTTTTTAAAATGGGTTGTTGGTTTTTATTTTTATTTAAAATAATAATCGGGTGAAGAAAGGAAAGGAGGGGGAAAGGGCGGAGGGCGACAATAGATAATTTCAAACCTGTTCATGATTGGCGTTGTTCCAATACCCATTCCTCCACCAGTGTGCATCTCCCAGTAACTCCGTGTCCCCAGTTTCTTCCCACCACCCCATTTTATTGAAACAACATTTTATGTTGTATTAAAATATCAGATGTGCCAAACAAATTATAGAGTTATTTGTGCACAGAAGGTAATCCTAGATTACATGAAAAGCAAAATCAAGTCAAAAGCAGCAGCTGAATTTCATTATTTAGGAGCCATCAGCAAATAACAATTTTATGGAAACTTCAATAGTTATCTCTAAAACCGCTACTAGGCTTTTACAATACTTTTTATTTACTGTATTAAGTCTGTATTACAATGTTTATCAACTTATCAATTAATTGATTATAAAATGAAGCCTTTCTAAATAAGTGAAGCAAAAACCTGCATAGTGTTAACTTTTATACCATGAATGAATACAAATTTCAATACAATTTTGATATTTCCTTTAAAAAATTGTGAGTGGTAGAATTATAGCATTATCAATAAGTGTTGGTAATGAATCTATATGTATATTTTATGTGTTCCACCCTTATGGTTTACTCATGAGAAACGTGCCAACAATTAATATTGGTTTATTAGGTCAAGCTAATTCTAAATCTTTGAACCCCATAGTTTCTAAATGAAGCAACATCTGATCATACCATATGAGAATTCTCCATACAGTGTTGTGTGGTTGCCCTAGCAATCAGTCACCTGATGTGTTTGGGGAATCAAGCAGTGAACAAGAAGTCTGACAAGAAAGAGAAGTCACAGGATCTTTTACAAAGGCCAATTATATGTACAAGAACATCTGTTTTAGCTTCTGTTTGTGTGTATAAAGTAATTGAGACTAGGCCAACATATTTTTGCAAAAGCTTCACTATTAAGAGAGCAGTACGGCAGCATATGACCCATATGATTGATTCAAGTAGGCATTTATTTCTTTAGATCAATTTCATATATAAAAATATAGATGTCATATAACATTTAAATAATAATAGTTTGTGCTATTTTGTGACTGAATAAATGAAATGCTAAAATTCCTTCACAGTTTCTATAGTATAAGCCAGCTACCTTCTCTACTAAATACAATAAGTCCTAATTTCTATGATTTCTTAAGTCTTGAAATAAGTTATAGAAAATATCATGCAACTGATTAATCACGTAACTTTTTTTCAAAAGCTACTATAAAAATATGTATCAAATATTGAAGAAAACTGTGAATTCAGAACATGATAAAAGTTCCAGCCTGACTATTTAGGAGTACCAAATTGGGGTCACAGCCATGGTAAAGATTAGGGGCAATTGGCTCGCTCATGGCCAGCCTAGGTTCTAGACCCAGCACCAGGTCGGGTCCTGCAACCCCTTCCAGGAGTGATTGCAGAGAACAAAACCAATAGTAAGCCCTGACACTTCCAGGTGTGGCCCAAAAGACAATAAATATGTATGTATTAGAAACAAATAATAGACATTCCCCAAACTATTTAACCTATTTAAATACAATGCATGCATCCTTAAGTGGCAAATGCTCAGTGTGATCATTTCTCTAGCAGGGTAGTTTATAGATTGGTCCAGTTCATTTCTGGAATCTTACCTCAATCTGTCACCTCAAGGGTTACCATCATTATAATAATTTCTTAATGTAATGGTATAAAGGGTTCTTCAGTATTGTAAGCTTGTCTCTGAGGAAGAACTTGCCTGAAACCTTTGATGTTGTCTAATCAAAGAGTCTTTTTGATCTTGCTTGATTAAATCAATTTTGCATAATATTACCCAGTAAGTATTCTATCATATTAGAATTCATCTTTTGCATGCTTGTTGGTCATCAAATAATATTTGTTTCTATAAAATTAATAGCATGTGGTATTAATGCAACCAAGACGTTCATTATTATTAGAAGTACAAACTGATTCTCTATCTAAATGTCTGAAATTTATGGGTTAACTTTATTTAAGCCTTTATTTTCAAACCTGGAAGAAATGAAAGTTACATTTCCATTTAAAATTATTAGTAGTAGGTCTCTCGCTTAAAGATGCAGAAATAAGTAAACCTAAACCACCAAAGAGAATAGAAGTAAACTTGATATAAAAGCAAGCTTTGATATTTAAGTTGTATATGAAACATCATAAAGAACATTTTCTAAGCAAAGTTCTCAATGTCTCTGAGAGGAGTAATCAGGAAGCATTCTTCTATGAAAATGTCTGGATAGATAAATATTGGGAGAAATGAGTTATAAGTCAGGCCCTTTGTCTTTTATTTGCTAAGATATTTTAAATGTTATAGCATTAATGTGAGAATTGCAGGAGTATGTTTTTTTAAGAATTCTAAAATCATAGAAAATCATAAAAATATATAATAAATTAAAAAATCACTGTAACATGTTTCAAATGTGTGCCATTATATATTACACTATTTTTTTTTTTGCTTTTGGGGTCACACCCGCGATGCTAAGGGGTTACTCCTGGCTCTGCACTCAGGAATTACTCCTGGCGGTGCTCGGGGGACCATATGGGATGCCGGGATCGAACCCGGGCTGGCACAGGCCGGCGCGTGCAAGACAAACACCCTACCCGCTGGGCTATGCTCCGGCCCCTATATATTACACTATTATTACCACAAATTGTAATTTAATAGTTGCTTAATGTAAAAAATTTGCCATGTCAAGTCTCTTGTTTTAAAGGAAAAACAGAGACTGTTTTTCCTTTAAGTCACATATCTGTCAACACAACACTCTATCAACAAATGGGGGAGAGAAATTATTCTTAGCTCTTCTAATTTGAATGATTTATAGGTTCAACAAAAAATGTCAGCTAAGGCAAAAAAAAATTGTGTCTAACTCAGTTAAATCTCAAGAAAAGCATTGGTTTTAGCTCAGGGATAGATGGAATCCAGATTTTGACATCATCAGGATTTCCTAGTTATTTTTTTTTTATTCTCTATATTGCTTTCTTCTTGTGACCTATGCTCTCATTACTTATTTAATATCCTAATTCTTTCCAAAAGTTTCACCACTTAATATTGATGCCTGTGGTTATGTACACTGGAGATTGTGATAGATAAAATGTTGATGTTTCTGGCACCCATCCAAAAGAGCAAGAACAATCAGTGCTGGCATGGACGCAGGGAGAAAGGAACTCTCATCCATTGTTGGTGGGAATGTTGACTGGTACAGTCCTTTTTGGAAAACAATATGGACATTCCTCCAAAAACTAGAAATTGAGCTCCCATTTGACCTAGCCATACCACTCCTGGGAATATACCTTGGGAAGCCAAAAAAACACAGCAGAAACATCATATGCACTTTTATTTTCATAGCAGCACTATTCACAATAGCCAGACTCTGGAAACAACCAGAGTACCTGAGAACAGACTACTGGATAAAGAAACTGTGGTACATTAACACAATGAAATACTATGCAGATGTTATGAAAAATGAAGTAATAAAATTTGCCTATAAATGGATGAACATGGAGAGGATCATACTGGGCAAAATTAGCCAGAAGGAAAGACAGATATATAATGACTGCATTCATTTGTGTTATATAAAACATATATCATAATATATCATACTATCTATATCATTCTATATATATGTATATAGTATGATACAATATCTAAGGCCAGGCAAAATATGGATTAGGAGGTCTTCTCAATAGGTGGAATCAATCACAAGTGTGTGAGAGTCAGATGTTAGGTAAGATAGAGAAGGGAACAGTGTGCTAATAATTGTTGGAAATGAAAATACTAGCTTAGAACTGAGCATTGACTATAGACCAAGGGATACACATGATAAACTCTAAATGTACATATTGCAAACCACAATGTGTAAAAGAGGGAAGAGAGAAGGAGGGAGAGAGAGCGATAACGAGCCTGCCATAGAGGCAAGCTGGGGGAGGGAATTGGGGACAATGGTGGTGGGAAATGGGCACTGGTAAAGGGATAGGTGATGAAACACTGTATGACTGAAAACCAAACATGAACATCTTTGCAATTGTATATCTCATGGTAGCATAATAAAGTATTTTTTATAAAATGTTTATATTCCTAGAGGGAAAGAGATAGCACAGAAGCTAGGGTGTTTGCCTTGTACATGGTCAACGCAGGTTCAATTCAACACCCTATGTGACCACCCCCCCCCAAGCACACCAGTAGTGATTCCAAAGTACAAAGCTAGGAGTAAGTCTGAGCACAGCCAGGTGTGGGCCAAAATCAAAGATCCTATACTTGTTCAGCAATAGCAGATGGGCACACCAACCAGATATTTCTAGCCTTTATAATACAAAGCTTAAGATTTTTGTCATAGCACTGTGTATTTGTACTTAATTGAATTTCTGGAAAATAATGGAAGCTTCCATTCTTGTTGACATCCATTGCTATAATCGCATGAAAAAAATCTAGTGAATGCCACTAATTATTATTAATAGAGTGAGTATATGATGTTAGTTCAGAACCAGAACGAAGAGCTTAGGGAAACACCCTAGACTTAATGACAACCTTGATGAACAGGGGTTCCAGTTGTGCCATTCCACTTAATAGCCAGATTATTTTCAACATTCCCTTAATTTTTCCTCCTTTTCTAATGCTGATAAAACCATTATGATAATCAATAGCCATGTTAATGGTGTTTTTCTCTAGATTTTTCGTTATTATAATTCAGTAGTACACAGCACAAAATATATATGAATAGACTGTATTTGGTAAGACAGTCAACAGCAGTTGTTGATAGTTAACTTTTTGGGAATCCAAATGGTATAATTGATTTTTAATGGAGTCAGCAACCCTTGATTCCCTCATTGTTCGAAGTTTAACCATGTGTAAGTCTTATTGGACATAATGCAATTTGTGCAAAAATTCAGCAAGAAGTTTTAGTTTCCTAAGAAAGAAACTTTCCAGTATATTGAAAAAGTTTAGACATTTCAAGTCAAGGTGGTATTTTTTAATTTGTGTTCTCAACATTGAAACAAGTATCCTCTCTGCTTCAGAAAGAGTTTTCTTATATATTGATACATACTTTAGGACTTCTATACTAAGTTACCAAGTTATGCAAGATCTTTATAAATCATTTGTTCTATCTATTAATGAAAACTCAACTTTTGATCTTCTTGAATCTCACATATTTTCACACATAATAAGGCAGTGTTTTGCACACCTACCCATCTCCTTTTGAAAATTATTGTCTCACAGCTACTGGGTTTGAGTGCCTTGTTTATTGTGAGAGTAGTTACTCAAGCCTAACATTATTTACTTGGTAGTAGACAATTCTTGGCCTTGAGAGTGTTCTAGGCTTTGAAAGATTTTCAGCAACATCATTCACCATCCTCAGCAGCAGATATAGTAGTGTCCATTCAAGAAGATTTAATGTGCAAACAAAAATGCCTCCAAAGTTTACTGCATGTTTCCTTGGGTGGAGGTGGGGAACATGACTTCCTATTGAAAACAACTGTTCCTATAAATTTTTTACTATGGGTGACTCAAGAGAAATGTTGCAAAATAACTATAGTTTTCTACCCCAATGATATTTGTGTTAGGTTTGTACATATGTTTGGGAGATAACTAAAAAATTCATGGTACAGGAGCCTCTTTCTACAGATTCATCATTCTCACAGTTCTCAGCTTTTCATTTTCATTAGAACAGCACCAATTTTTACTCTGAAAGGAGTAAGAACTCTAGAGATATTTTTGTAAATTCTTGACCAAAATGAAACAACATAAATAAATATTAACTATTGGCTTTATGTAAATAATTTACTTTACTACTGACTTTCACTGATATAAAATGTCAACATGTGCATATATGTGTATTCTGGTATATACACTTATGCTACTCTTGTATAAATGAAAGAGGATAAATATTATACCCAAAGAGATAGTTAAGCCCTCTTAATTGTATATGAATACAGGAAACATTCAACTAAGAACAAATGCCAGACTAGAATTTATGAAAGGTTCCACTTTGTAAGACACAAATACTACAAAGTCAGATGTTAATTTTGGCTTAAACCACTTATTCTGATGTTAGTTTGTTTTATAAATTTTTGTGTTGTTCATTGCTCAACTTCCCATCTAGTATTTTTAAAGTTTATTACTTTCTGATGTTCTTATTTGATGCGAGGTGACACCCATTTCCATATACTGTAGAGTTACTAGATTAAGGATCATTTCTTTATTCTTTCTTGTTACTTGGGATCATATCCAGCAGTGCTCAGTGGCTACCACACTTTAGTGGTCAAAGTTTGCTCCTAGAAATACTTGGGGACAATATAGAGTGAAGGATCAAACCTTGGCCTCCTGCCTGCAAAATATGTGCTTCAACCTGTTGAGTATCTCTCTGTCTTTAGGTAGCTTTTCAAAGACTTCTACAAATTAATAAGATTATATGGTGCTTACTCCTAGCTTAATTCTTCACAGTCAATCTAAAATTTATTTGTTCTCAGTCTTCACCACTCATAAAAACTATCATTTAAGTGTTACTACAAGACATGGCTCCAGTGATTTTCAGGTAAATGAACTTCATCTTTGACTATCTGGATCCTACTGTTTCTTCAGATTTTGGGGTGGCATGCCTAAGACCTCAGATCTCCGGTGGACCCAAGAAAAGTCATTATATTTTAGTTTTATAACATTCTTAGCTGTAAGGATAGGAGCAATCACTTCCAATACTTCCTATGTTGGAACTAAAACTTGAAAATTCTTCAGAACCATTTCTACCTTTGTCTCTTAGAACATTACATAAATATATATTTCTCATCCTCCTATAATGTGATTTTCAAAATCCATTTAAAACACACTTTAAATACAACACCTTATAAAATTCCCTTTACTTCCCTCTCCAATATTTCCTGTGGAAGGCTAAAATACAATGTATTATAAAACAGCTCACCTACTAGAGCCACTGATGTGTTGACTTACACACAGGCCTTTCTCCACCCATTCCCAACTAAATCTCCCATGAGATTCACACCAAACAGCTAAAATTGGTGAAATCACCGGTCTCCGCAACTGAAAACCTGGGGTGTCCACAAGAGGTGTGCAGGTCAAATATTCACCCATCTGAACTCCAGCAGCCACATCCATAACCTATCATTGCTGTCATACAAAGGCCTCAACTACACCTCTTCACAAATATCTTCTATAGAGACACCAATCTGCAAATAATTTCAATTACCTGATGCCCAGGATAAAAATAATAGGTTATTTTTCAATGTTAGGGGTGGGCAGCTTCCCCACAACCCTTATACTCCCCAATTCTCCTATCGCCACACCCACCTCCCACAGTCACTGAAACTGCATCATCAACTCATTGATCCAGACCAAGATGTTGAAGTCTCTGGGCCTCACAGCCACATAAATGAATGCACAACACCTCCTAAAGCAACAAACAGTTTAATAAATTTTTTAGATAAGGCTTTAGCAATTCTGCCATCAGACATAATAGTCTTTACATAAATTAATTTATACCTATAAATTTTAATATTCCGTTTTACTGTTTAATTACTTTGATTTTAGAATTATATAAAGATGTTCATTTTTCCTACATTAAAATTTAAAGTTTATTAGAAAAGATATTAAAGTTGATTCTTGAGCACAGCAAGTTATAGTGATAGCAATCCCCACTGTAGCAAAATAATTAAATACATCTGTATGTAACTTATTGTTGGCTCTTCAACATGTTAGGTTCGTTTAGAACACAAATATAGTACACTTAAATAGAAAAACATGTAAACATATATACAGCTTATATTATAAACCGTTGTGCAAATAGAAATGTTTTTGCATTTCATTTTGACCTACATTAAATTCATCTTTTTATCTTAAGTGTTTATTATATATGAAGTGCATACTACACTATCAATAATTGTTGGTTTGATAGAACTATTTATCAATGAAATTATAAAAATTTTTATATGCCTCTCCATGTTGACAAAGTAATCATTTCTATGATTTTCGGTCTAATTCACCATAACCTATAATGGCATGAGAAAGTTTCATTTACCTGAATATCCATATCCCCTTTAGCTGCCACCTTAACTGTTCTTGTTATAAGAATTTGACTACTGTAATTACATTTTAGTTCTATCTTCTATCCTAGATGATAATCAAATATATTGAAAAATATAAACTCTTTGATCACAATACAAAATGTTTAAGGAAATTTTGGGGATGGAGCAATAGCACAGTAGATAGGACATTTGCTTTACATGTGGCCAACCCTAATTCTATGCTTGAGCGTGATCAGAAGTAATCACCGAGTTTAGAGACAAGGGTAAGCACTAAGAACTAGCAGGTGGAGTCCAAAAAAACCAAAAAGAAATGTCTTTTTAAATGGCATTCAATTTTATCATTTACAATGTGAGTTTTATGTGGTTTACTTTTTAATTCTTGTGCATTCTCCATAAATGTAGTAAGATTTCTTTGTAATAAGCACCATGTTCTAGTGCATCTTACTCCTCTGAAATACCAAATAGAATGACAGGTAACTATTGGACAGGGGAGCTGCTCTTCATAGGTGGCCATTAATTGATTAGATTGATGCTAAAAATTAACTGCTTTCCTTTTTCCTTAAAAAAAAGCATAAAGTTATTATTATAAATCTCATCTAACATTCAAAACTCCATTAAATATTTTATATAAAATAAGAAATATACTCCACCTGCTAATAACTAGCTCCAAATCAAGCATTAGTGTCTGAACATATCTATCAGGAACATCATCTGGTAACATGACAGGTTTTCTTATATATCATAGTAGGCATAATCTTCACCTGTATATGTTATTCTACATTAAACTTCTCAGTTGTTTCACAAATAAAAACTGTATTTGGTGAATCTGCCTAGGTCAAAAATTTGAATTATTTATGGATGATTTAGATCCTGGGGTGATTTTCTGCTTTAGTATTTCGTGTAATTACCTGTAAATAGGATTCTAAAACATTCTAAAACAAATCTCTGCTTTAGGTTATATAATATTCTGTAAGAGTATCATGAAAATAAATGTGTTATAATGCTACAGATGGCAACTGGAAGTTACAGTTGGATAATTTTTCAATTTCTATTGCTTGTTATGTATGTTTTAGCATGTGTTTTTACTTATTTTATTTCTGGTCTCCATAACTCAGCGCTCTCTTTCACTCATCTTTTTTTTACCAGGTTAGAAAAACTGATAATATAAGGTAGATTTATTGATAGTAGAGATAAAATAATTTGAGTAACACTTATTATTACTGTTAGCTCAGAAAATATGAACTCTGTATACATGTCACAATATTATAAAATTCTTAGCAATGAAAGATCAAAATGACATAAAGATTAAAAATACCTTGACGGTGAAGACACTTTTTAAGAACATACAAAAGAAAAATATAATTTAGGAGACTTTAAATATCTTGATTTCATCAAGTAGCAGTCATAGTGATAGGCAATATCTAATAATAAGAGCAATTATTTCAACTGAATTCTTCCTTCATTCCTTCCTTCTCTCCTTCTTTATTTCCTTCCCCCTCCCTCCCTTCCTTCTTTTCCTCCTTTCATCCATCCTTCCTTTCTCTTTTCTTTCTTTCCTTTCCTTTCCTTTTCTTCTTCCTTCCTTCCTTCCTTCCTTCCTTTTCTTCCTTCCATTCTTTCTTTCTTACTCATTGGATTGATTAATTATTTTATTTAAATAGATATTTTGAAGACTACTTGTTAGGAAAAGCATAAATATGCATGTTTAAATACCATTATCACCCGATATTAGAGTAAATAAATTTCTTTGTATAGCATGTACTTCTTAGTGATAATAGTGGATTTGGTCTACAGAAATATTATTTTCACATCACATTACCTTATATAAAAATAGGAATATTATAATGAGAACAATTTTGATTAGTTTAACTTTCATTATATGGAGATTTTTGTTCTAATATTCTATTCTAAACTTGGTCTTTATAAATTTCTTAATGAATAAGAGTATAAATTCTTTTATTTAACTTTCCATGGATATACCTGAAAATAAATCAATGTGACATTTTCTTTACAGAAACTATCATCATTTTACATATAACCTACACTCTACGTTCCCAGTTTTCCCATGAAAAAATAATATAGTTATTTTCATGCCATAAATAAGAAAATAAACAGCACTAAACAAAAAACAAACTGTTGGGATACAGAACAGTTACCAAATATTGCAGTGAGAATGGGAGAAGAAGTCAGTCTAGAAGAGACATGGATGGGAATAGTGATGGGAGGTCATGGACACCGCAATGCAGTGGGTGTTGCGGTTTTATTATATGTATGTATATATATATATATATATATATACAGATACATATATACCATAAAATTTAATTTTGTTGTAACTTCCAAAGCTGTAATGAATAATAATAAAAAATCTTACCCTGACAAAGTATTTCTAGTCTTCCAAAGCGATTACCTGAATATAAAAGACATTCATAAATATTGGAAATAAAATAAATTTTAAATCATTTTTATTGTCTTGGAAGCTAAGAATATATTAGCTAATTTTCTAAATAGAGTTGACAAGGTATAGGGATGTGATTCAGGGGAATGTGGGCAAGATCTTGAGTTCAGTCTCCGCCCCCCCAGGAGGGCAGTCTAAATGTGTCAGTTTATCTGACTATGTATTCTATACTAGCTGGTATAAATATTCTCTCATGCTACCACAATCATCGTGGGACTAGCTAGATCTTGCCAGTACATTTGCCTGGCCACATTGGATCTCTAAGTATTTAGACCAGAGAGAAATGCTGTTTGCCTCCAAGCAAGCAAGCATGGCTCCCTGATAACTCAAAGGCAACTAAAATACAGAACTACCATGAGGTAAAGACAAGACTCTTGTGAAGGCTTGGAAAAATATTTAACTGGCATTAGTATAATCTTTGGTACAGATGCATGCCTTTGTATTCTGAGATACAGTTCATCTCAGAAACCCCTTCTCTCTACCCTGCAAAGGCATTTCCTAGGCAGATCTTGGCTGGCAACATTAACATCTAAAAGGGCCGGGAACTCGGCTCGCGCTGGGCCTAGCTAACCATAGAACCCCGAGGAGGGCAGATGGGTTTTGGGAGTGGGCCCGTCGCCTCTGGGGGTCCCGGAAGCAGCCGGATGAGACTCGCCCATCACACTAGCCACCATTTTCTCTGTCCGGATGCTGGGAAACTGCCTCACGACCAGATCAACAGAGCAAAACCAGTTCGAGCCCACGTAGGCGGCTCCAAGAGGCAGGAATCACTGGGAAGTCGTCAGATGGAGGCGTGGTCGCCCTTTCCCCCCCTCCATTTTGTCGAGCCTGGTGGCCCCGCCCAGGAGCTGCCCGCTGGCCAGCATACAGAGCCTCACAGGCGGCTGGGGAGGCTGGCACTCGGCTCGCGCCGGGCCTAGCTAACCATGGAACCCCGAGGAGGGCAGATGGGTTTTGGGAGTGGGCCCGCCGCCTCTGGGGGTCCCGAGAAGCAGCCGGATGAGACTCGCCCATCACACTAGCCACCATTTTCGCTGTCTGGATGCTGGGAAACTGCCTCAAGACCAGATCAACAGATCAAAACCAGTTCGAGCCCAGGTCGCGCGGCCGCTTGAGGCTGTGCGGTCCACTAAAATAGTGAAACAGTAATGTCTTTTAATGCACTGCATTCCACGAAGAGCAGGAAAGTTTGTTGGGAAGGAGATATAAATAGGAAAGAAATGACATACAGAACCTGCCAAGTGGTTGAGGTGCGGGAGGGGGAGGGAGGTGGGGACATTGGTGATGGGAGATGGGTTTGGGTGGAGGGTGCGTGTTGGAACACTGTAGAACCAAAACTCTACATGAGCATCTTTCAATTAAAAAAAAAAGAAAGGTGGAATCTACCACAAACATGTAGGAATCAGAGGTTAGGTAAGACAGAGAAGGGAACAGTGTGCTAATATTTGTCAAAAGTGATAATACCAGCCTAGAACTGAGCATTGAATATAGGAAAAAAGATATACATGGTAATCTCTAAATGCATGTATTGCAATCCACAATGTGTAAGAGAAGAGAGAAAGAGAGAGAAAGAAGAGATAAAGAACTTGCCATAGAGGCATGCTAGGGGAGCGGGAGGGAAGTGGGGACATTGGTGGTGGATAATGGGCACTGGTGGAGGGATGGGTGCTGGAACACTGTATGACGGAAACCCAAACATGAACATCTTTGTAATTGTATATCAAAAAATAAATAAATAAAAAAATAAAAACACAAACAAAAAAAAATAAAAAAAAATAAAAGGGCCTAGGTGAGGTCCTGGGGAAAATTGCCTGAGGGCATTTGACCCTGATGGCTTCCCATAAAAGTGGGAGGTCTTGGTTGCAGGGATATAAAATTAGGTTGCTTCCAGCCTAGTTTTATATCCCTGCACTGGGTAGGGTGCTTGCCTTGCATACCACCAACCCAGGTTCGATCCACAGCATCCCATATGGTCCCCTAGCACTTCCAGGAGTAATTCCTGAGCAAAGAGCCAGGAAGTAACCCCTGAGCATCACTGGGTGTGACCCAAAAAGCAAAAAAAAAAAAATATAATAATAATAGTTTTGTTTCAAAAATACAACTTTGGTGGTGGGAAATGGGCACTGGTGGAGGGATGGGTGCTGGAACACTATATGACTGAAACCCAAACATGAATATCTTTGTAGTTATATATTTCATGGTGCTATAATAAAATATTTTTTAAAAAAACTAGGCTGCTTCCTGTCTTCAAGCTTTTTGGGGTCGCTCTCTCCCCCCTTTGCTGGCTCCTTGTCTCTGTCTCCTCTCTACAGGGCCTTAACACGTGGTGGCCGGCATCTTGGCCACACATGGCCAGGGTCCTAGCCCGGGATAGAGTTTGGCGTTTTCCTATTGATTTTTATGCTTTAACCTGTGTTAAGTAAAGCATTTTGAAACTTCACTGGATTCTGGCATCTTTCTCCGTCCACTGGTCGCTGATTACCTGGGGCAGAAGGGGATCCCTGACCCTGCTCCCAGATTTTGTACCGGTCACTACAGCATTTACCGGCAGACATGTATAAGTCAAATTTTTCAATTATTTGCAATTTTAAGTGAGAGTAAAATTTAGAAACATTATACTTGAAGGCTTTTTACTTTCTTCACAAAAGTCTTGTTGACATAGAAGAACTTCAGCTTGGTAGTTTCTTTTACATATACACTGTATCAATTACAATTTTGTCAACTATAATGCTTATATCACACTGGAGATCACTAAGAGACAGCCAAAGCAAGCATTAGTAAAATGGCCAAGTTAGAAGAGCTGATGTCTTCAGTTTCTTGTGGCTGACTTTGTCCATCTTTCTGAAATGTGCTCTCTGCATATCAGAAAATTCTGTTGATCAGAAGTTTTTGAATCCATGATTATTTCTTTCACCAAATGTTCTAGATTTTTAAAAGTTTTGTCAGTGTTATCACAGCTTAATGAGCCATTCCTGGTCTCCTGAATTTCCCTTGAGGGATAAACTGCCAACATCTATGTTCAATATGGAAATCTTACACTTGAGAAAAAAAATCCAATATTCAATCATTATTTTATATAAAATGAAGCTCCTTATTTTTTTCATATTCTGAATTTGACCTTTTTTTGTTCTAGTTAAGAGGTTTTTTCTTAAAAATTGGAAATAACCCCTATGACATTTTCCTTCTGTTTTGCTTCCATTCATTATCCCATTCTTTCTTTTTTATTCTTTCCCTCTTCCTTTTGCCATTTTAATTAAAGCACCCTTTATTCTTCTCCTGCTCTTTACCATCATTCCTTCTTCCTACTTTCCTTTCCACCTTGTCTTTCTTTTTCCTAGTCTTTTCTTCCTTTCAGTATTAATTGAAATGTTACTGTAAACAAATTAATTGTGTTAGAACAAGGAATTCAAATTTTTTTTTTTTGCTTTTTTTGTTCACACAGAGAGATGATCAGGGGTTACTCCTGACTATGCAGGAATGCAAATGTCTTGCATATGAAATTCTCACATTGACCTCTTACTATTCCTTCTCATCATGAATTAAGCAGATTCCTTAAATCATTGCCATTTCTAAGATGAGTTTTGTCTACACTGTTTCCTGTGCTCTTTATGTATTTACTGTTTTGAAACAAAATTCTGGGTGTACCTGAATGCATTTATCTGGTTTCACATGCCTAGAAGTGACATTTAATACATTGTGACTTTGATTTTGCCTCAGGGGTATACAAAATAGTTTTAGATTTAATAAATACTACAACAAAAATGAAGGAAGGAAGTAAAAGTTGAAGGAAGGAGGTTAAAATTCATTCCTTTGAGGTGACATAGGCGAGTCAAGACTTCTACCTTTGAATCTGATGTATCCCAGTAGTTTGAGGAAACCAGTGTACTAACAGTTGTAAAAGCTTTGGGTATGTATGTATAATGTATATATATTTGTGTCATTGTAATCATATGAACCAAACAATCACATTTAAATAAAAAATAGGTAACTAAGGAAACAGTTTAGAGGTGAGGGACAACTTATGATATTGAAGGATATTGATATTGGTTATGAGTTTGAATTTGGAATATAGCAAACCTAAAACTCTATTATTTTTTAAAAGGGGGTTCGGTCAATGGTGTTCCAGCACCCGCCCTCCACCAGTGCCCCCAGCCACCACCCATGCCCCAATTCCCCCCCCCCTACATACTTTAATTAAAATTTGGGATGTGGCCCCCCATTTCTGGGGTCTGTAAACTATTAAACAGCATTATAAACCGTGGTGATAAATAAAAATAATGCAAAATAAATAAAAATAAAATTTGGAAATAATAATAATGCTGTAATCTTGTAAGTATTTATGACGTTGAGGTTCTTTCAATAAATATCTTTAAATTCACTTGTATCACTGTATCTCTTGTCTTCCCGTTGTTCATCGATTTGCTTGTGCGGGCACCAGTAACATCTCCATATATCCTGTTGTGAGCTAGTGTAGCCCAAGGGCATCTGCTTGCTCCAGGAACATGAAGAGCCTTAAACCATTCCTTCAAGTCATGGGAATGAGATTTGTAATTGTTACTGGTTTTTGGCATATCTAATATGACACAGGTAGCTTTCCAGGCTCTGCCATGTGGGTAGTAGTTCATCAGTAAATGAGCCTACTAGTAGGCTCTCATCTCACGCATTTACTGATGAACTGCAATGGGGAGAGATCAGCTTTTTTCTTGGGTGGAGCTCTGAGGAACTGTGGAGTCCGATGTTGAGAATGACTGCCCTCATGGTGTGGGGGTTCTTTTCTACCATAATTATACTTACTATTTCACTTTCAACTCCTATTCAACTGTATATAACTATTTAAGTCACCTTTTGAGCATACAAATTTGATTCCATTAGCAAAGGAAATAAAAAGCTAAAGAAGATAATAAGCTCATTCATAAAACTAAAAGATTCTTAATAGTAAATAAACTTATGTAAAAATTGAAACATGTCATATTGAATGGGTAACAATTTTTTTTTTTAGTTTAGGTAACATGGTTGCAATTTTGTTGTTGTTTATGGTACAAAGTTATTACACCTCACCACCACCAAGGTGTCCATTATCTTCCACACTCTCCTTAAGTCATTTCTTTTCTCCCTTAAATTAAGCTCACCTCTTCTTTCCAGAAGCTATCACCCCTCCATTCACTGTCTTAGCCTAAGGCCAAGGGTTTGTCATCATTGGATACTCCCTATTGCTATGCTTCTCTGTGCAGCTCAGATGAGTAAGGTCATCATTGTCTGTCCTTCTTCCTCTGACTTATTTTAATTAATACTATAGCATCCAATTCATCTAAGTTGCAATGAGCATTTTTCTTAAATCTGCATAGTATTTGGTTGTGTATACAAACCATACATCTTTATCAATTCATCTATCACTGGAAATTTGGGTTGTTCTATATCCTGTTGTGGTATGGGTAATGCAACAAACAGAGAGAGAGAAAACATCTTTTTGAATTTGTGTTTTTTGGTGATAGGGAGCTGCGAAAGATGCTAAGAAGTGGAAACTCTGAATCATAGGGAAGTCATTCTTAATTTTTTAGTAAATTTCCAAGTTATTTTCCAAAGAGTCGGTGCCAGAGGACATTTCCACCAACAGTGGAAATGTTTCACAGCATCAGTGCAAAAACTCTTTGGATCCGGTTTTATTTATGTATGTCATAGATATTTGTGCATCACACAACTGACAATGTCAATATTTAATACACAAAAACTCAATTCAACAATTAAGAAGTAAACAATCCAATTTTAAAATGTGCAGATAATCTGAATAGAGACATTCCTAAAGAATACAGATAGCAAATATAAACATTTAAAAAATCTCAATTTCACTAATTAGAGAGTACAAGTCAATGAGATAACATGTAGGATATAAATAAACTCAGCAAGGGAGGAGAAAATAGTCAAAGAATAGAGCCTATTCAGTCTACAGAATTAAACTTCACAGAGTGGCAGACAGAGAGTAATTGACAGGTAATATTCTGGGTTCAGTGTGTTGCTGGAACATTGTTTTCATGACAACCTTTCATTAATATTATTGTAAATCATGGTGCCTACAATAAAAATTATTGAAATATGTACTATTTAATTTTTTAAAAAACAAAGGTAAAAAATTTATTTGATATCCTTAATATCACAGAAAATTTTGATTGTAAGTGAAAGGCAATATCACAGAAAATTTTGATTGTAAGAGAAAGGCAAAATGACTTTGTTGACACTATACTTGGGGTGAGGACAAAGGAGGCAGAGAAAAACAGTCTTGAAACATGATGAAAGTATGTTTCACAGATAAGTCCTTGATTGTTATACACCATTTATAAAATAAAGAGCTTGCACCAAAATGTAAATATAGTGAGCCACTAAGTCATCCTTTGGCTCAGTGTATATTTTTCATGTAGTAAGACCTCCTTTGTGACAGAAAACAGTCTGAGACTGTTTGAACCTTGGCACCAAGACCTGCATTCCCTGGAACAGCAAAAGACCCATGTGACCCTTAATACCACAAGTGGAATCCTTGAGCCTTCCCATCACTCCCCAAATTTCAACAGCAACAATTACAAAACTCAATTACAGCAACAAAAATGTTATTTTTCTTTACTAAAATGTGTTCCATTATGTAAAAGAGAAATGATGCATTCACTTTAGAGTGGCACTTTGACGATAAAATAGACCTCAGTAATTTAATCTGCACAGTCCCATTTACAATTAAAAAATTCTATTATGGATATTAATTTGAAATCTGAGTCAAAATCTTACCCATCCATTGCATGGGTAAGAAAAGAAGCATTCATCATGCAGGACTTGTAGAACTTAAAAAAAGAGGAAGATTTTAGTATAAATTTGAAAAGTTCAGGTCTCTACTTCAGAGTAATAGATAAATAAGAAAATGAAAACCTAGCTCATTCAAAATAAAGAGAGAGCAAGATTAAAATGTTTTTCACAGTTTGGCAGGAGCAATAATGATGTAACAATTCAAAATTATTCTAGTTGGTTGAAATATCACCTGTGCTTTGGAAGAGATAAAAGAGAAAAGAGAGGGAATTTTGAATTACTTTTGTAACTATTTTTCTATGCTGGATCAAAAGTGCTAGGCTAAGAAGGCAGATTCTAGTCTCCCAGCAATTAGACAACTTGGAGTCTCCAATTATTTTGCAGATATTTGCTATAACATTGCTTCTTTTATATTTAATGAAATATGGAGATAACTTAATATTTATATAAATAACTATTTAATAAATGTGAATGAAATGCTTAAAGATAGAGAAATCTATTAGAACCCATTACAGTGGACTTGCAAAGTAATACAGATGTCCCAGAGAAAAGAAGTGCTAGAGAAAGCATGAAAGAGGTTGTCCTGAACAGAACTTGACATAGGATTCTTTTCTACAGTAAAGCACTCAGTAGAAATACTTGTCTTCATCACAAGTCTATTCCTTTTTCCACTTTAGAAAATTGCAGCTAGATAGCCTTGCATCTATCCTTAAGAGTTAGAGCTTTGAATTTCCTACCACCTACTAATCCTCCTCTCAAACATGAATTGGTAATTTGTTCCTTACTGAATGCAGCCATTAGGGGAAATAGACTTCAAATCAGTGAGAGTGGGAATTAGAGACAGTCAGTTCAATTTAGACTAAAGATGAATTTGGAGATACAAACTCTTTTTTATGATCATTTGATGCCTTTTTAACTTCATTATCAGCAGACAAAGTTAAATAAGAGGTATTTATATTTATTATAGTAGAAGATAGCTAATATGATTGAATAATTTTAAACTTGAAATAAATAGATTACAGATAAACTAAATACAGTTATGATTACTCATGTATTAGTATTAAAATTGATAGAAACCTCAAGAATATAAACAATATAAATATAATATTTATCAGTTATTCCTGGATTTTTTTCCTACAATATATAAACCTACAAATGGTTCATGTGTAACATGCTTTATAGATTATAATTCGCATCCTGGAATTTTTTCTGTGTTCAGAATAATTCTGTCAAAGGGACCAGAATGATAGTAGATAGAGGGTAGGACATTTGCCTTGAATTTGGCAGACCTGGTTTCGATCCCCAGTATCCCAGTGGTTGGTCCCCCAGCACAGTCAAGAGTAATTCTTGAGTGCAGAGACAGGAGTGGCCCCTGAGCATCTCTGGGTGTGAGCCTTCCCACCAAAAAAAAAAAAAGCTAGAATAATTTTTCAAGAAATACACTTAACTCTTCCCCAAACAAAGACTCTAAAGAGGTTGAGTGGGTTTCACAATTATTCACAAAAAAGACAAATAACAATGAGAACTTGGTACTATGGTATTTTATATGTTGCGTTATGTTTTGCATACTGCATCATACTATACAATAATATTATAATATATATTATATGTTATATGTTATATTATACTATAATACTAGGTAGAATGGACTAAATTTAAGTTAGTTATAGCAGACAGTATTTGTCTATTTTTCACTTGTCTATTAACTTATGACAAGTGGCTGAAATTTTTTTCTTTTTGGGTCACACCTGGAGTTATGCTCAGGGGTTACTCCTGGCTCTACACTTAGAAATTACTCCTGGCAGTGCTCAGGGGACCATATGGGATACTGGAGATCGAACTCAGGTCGGCTGCTGTGCAAGGCAAATGCCCTACCTGCTGGACTCACCAGCCCAAGTGGCTGAATTTTGTGTCTACTTCCATTTAAAAGACAAAGTTAATAGGAGAGGACTAGTATTGCTCAATGCTGGGTATAATTGCAGAGAGAAAGAGAACACAATACCTGTACAAATTTGTATATCTACCTTGAGTGAATCTTCTACCTTGATTACTAATTCTTTGATTGTTAATCTAATTACTAAAAATTTACCTTGTAAATCTTCTACCTTGAGTAGAATGCCATTGGCCAATGACATTGTCATTGACCAAACCAAATTATGCAATAGCACATACTTTCACAACACATTCTTCCACATGTCTAGAAAAAGACAGAGATAGACTATTTGTAAGGTTTGTAATAACTGTCATACTTAGTAAAATTGGAATTAAAATTTTGTAATTAGCTACTGTCTCCCCATTGTTCATCGATTTGCTCTAGTGGGCGCTAGTAATATCTCCATTAGTCCTGTCACAAGCAAGTGTAACCCAAGGGCATTTGCTTGCTCCAGGGACAGGAGGAGCCAAAACCATTCTTCAGGTCATGGAACTGAGGTCCATAATTGTTATTAGTTTTTGAAATAACAAATAAATAAAACACGGGTAGCTTGCCAGGCTTTGCCATGTAGGTGGTATAGTCTCAGTAGAAGACTCTCCTCTCGAGCATTTACTGATGAAAATTAAAGGGGGAAGATCAGGTTTTCTATTGGACGAAGCTCTGAGGAACTATGGAGTCTGGATGTTGAGAATGACTCACTGCATTATCGTGGTTTGTTCTGGCTTCTTGCTAGGCTTACTGGTATCAGTTAGAACCTGTCTAGAACTGCATACAATATATAAATGTGAAAGATCTTGGGAAGGACCATATCCTAAAATCAGAATTCTAAAGAATATCGCGCAGCCACATCGTGGCCACGCACTAAGGGAGCTGTGGGTCTGGCGTGGGTGGGTCTCTCTCTCCGGGGGGCAACTGGCATGGAGGCGGAGGAAAGGGCAGGGCCAAAACCTCTACTCCGAGTCCGGCCAGTGTGGTCTCTCCCACCCATGAGAGCAAACCCTTGGAGCAATGTTGGACTCAGCCAGCGGCTAGCTGAGCCCTTACCGGGAGGTCAGCTCCATGGGTTGCCTCCACATGGGGCCGGCCGAGCAGCACAGCTGTGGGTCTAAAGTGGATGGGTCTGGATCTCTCCAGGCCAGTTGCCCCATAAGAGAGAGACCCACCCATGCCAATTAGCTACTGGATTTCCTTTTTACCTTTTACATGTAGAATATGAAGCTTACTTTGTTTATTTTTAATGAGTGGAATGCCTTGACAACTCAGTACAGGCATTCACAAAGTTTGATCACTTGATCACTTGACATCCCTTTATTGGTCGATTTGCTCTAGCAGGCACCAGTAACATTTCCATTTGTCTCTGTCACATGCCAGCATAGCCCAATGGCATCTGCTTGCTCCAGTAATACAAAGAGCCTCAAACCATTCATTCAGGGTCTTAACGAAGAAGTCTGACCATTTGTAGGTCAGCGGCCATGTGGTTTTTTTGACATCCTGGGGGGCACAGTTGATAACAGCTCTAGTCCAGCCGTCATCTCCAAATCAAATTACATGTCCAGCCCATCTGATTTTCGATGCCTTGGCACACTAGACAGCATCCCTCACTCTGGAACAGCGATGGAGGTCAGAGCTCCGGATTCCTTCTCTCACTTGAATGAGGTGTGATAATCCAAGCATAGTTCTTTCAACTCCTCTTTGGGAGACCCAAATAGAATTCTCATCCTGCTTTCGTAAGGTCCAGGTCTCTGAGGCATATGTTAATGCCGGAAGAACAGTGTTGTCGAAGAGATGTGCCCGGAGCTGGAGGTTCTTTGTCTTTTTACTATTTCTTAGATGCTTTTGAAAGCATTCCATGCTGCTCTCTTCCTCCTGCACAGCTCAGGTTTTATGTATTCGTCATGTTGAGTTCTCAACTTAGGTACACATAACTGCTGCGTTCAAAGATGTTTGTTCCTTTGAGAGTGAATGGATCATATGGAACTAGTTCATTTTTCTTGAACATTGTTTTATTGAGATTCAGTTACAGACCTACCTTTCCACATCCATGGTCAAAGTCAACCAGCATTTGTGCTGCTTGTCTAATGTTTGGTGTTATTAGAATGATGTCATCAGCGAAGCAGAGTTAGAACTATATAAAATTAACCTAGGAGATGCTCTGCAACTCAAGAGCTTCTTAAGATCTGCAAATCATCCATCACTTTCTTGAAACATGACAGCATTTATTAGCATTTAAAGTACCCCAAAATTTTATATAGTTCTCAACATATTTGAAAACACCTCTCCTTATGGGTATGATATATATGAGTGTCCTTACACCATAGGAGTCCACGGGAAGTGATGCTTGAACTTTCAACTTTTGCTCAATGATTCAGTTTTCACATTCAATCTACCAGAAAGTCCATTCACAATACTATTTCCCCCAATGTTTTGGTGGAAAATGTTGCTCAAATGTCTATTTTAGGAAAGACATGGCAAGGTAGCAGCAAAGGGGGTAAAAGTAGGAAGCTCCACAGAGCCCTTTATAAAGACATAGAAAAAATCCAGAATATTTTATGGGGCTCCCACTAAGAAGGTAAACCCAATAAAAACAGCTACCACATCCAGTAGATTCTCCTCTGTGAAACAAAGACAATTTGAGAATAAGGTTAAGGGCAATGTCCATAGGAATGGAATGTCATACACAGAAATAGTTGAAGCCAAAGCATTTCCTGGAAAGAGGAATGGGCAAAGTGATCAATGCTAGCACACTGAATGTAATTGTTACAGGAGTGACTACTAGCATCCCAGAGGGAACCTGGAGTTCTATCTAAATGGGAAACCAACTGCCTGTGGAAAGCACTGCCTTTCATAGCCAAGGTTTGAAAAGCCAAAGATCATCTTTTACATTCACACCCATTCACATATGACAACCATCCACAGAATTTTGAACATTTGGTGAGATTGGGATGTGCAACTGCCCAGGTTAGCCTGAGCCAGATGTGATCTCATTGCAAATGAAAGCAGGCATTCTGGTGATAATTAGGCTAAAAGGATGTACTGAAACATCATGGATTCTCCATGCCACCAAAACGAAAAGCTGCCCAAATGGATTGAATGATGTCATAGCCATAGATAAACACTTACAAATATGAAGTCTAGATGGCAGCACTGGTCTGTCTATCTACAGGATTCCAGCTGAGTTGGCAGACCTGTCACAACAAACCCTTAGAAGCAGCTGTTCACAGCATTAGAAACCAGGCATCTTTGGAGGCCCTGTGAATGGAGTCACATTTTACTACCAGATCTATACAAAACCAAACCCTCACCTATAGCCATTTAGGAATACAGGGAAGATTTTGTCTTAACAGACATTCAAACAGCTCTCCATCCTCCAAAAGCTGAATGCATATTCTTCTTCGGTATTACGTAGACATATGGGTCACAAAACAAGGTCCAAAAAATCAAGAGGAGAGAAATAATACCAAAGTATTCTCAGACTACAATACTATAGAGATGGAACTAACAGTAAAAATCAAGCTTTGGGAGGCCAACCCAAGAGAGAGGCCAAATTCAGGTCCAGGTATGCAAGACTCAGTGACCAAGCCAACCAGGTCTTTAGGGAGCTGAAGTTGGGGCCGCCTCCTCCATTTCAACTCCTTCTACAAGGGCCTGGTGGCCCCTTCCAGGACTGCTGCTACGGTTCTCAGCGGTACACCAGGTACATAGTCTCTGCCTGCCCACCCTGTGCTTGGCTGTTGGGGCGTCTTGGAATTGGAGCAGATTTTGCTTCTTGCCTGCACTTCCCCAGAATCTTAGAGGCTGGAAGAACTCATGCAACATAACCACAGTCATCCTCAAGGTCTGGACTCCACTGATGGACACAGGCCGATCCCCATGGCGCTGAGTCACAAAGCACCAAAGCAATATCTCAAAAACCTGGTATACCACAAATGTATGGGAGTCCGAGGTTAGGTAAAACAGAGAAGGGAACAGTGTGCAATAATCATTGAAAATGATAATAGCAGCCTAGAACTGAGCATTGAATATAGGCAAAAAGATGCACATGATAACTTCTAAATGTATGTATTGCAATCCACAATGTATAAGAAAAGGAAGTGAGAAAGAGAGAAAGAGGAAAAAATAGGAGAGAGATAGAGAAAGAGAAAGAGAGAAAAGAGATAAAGAATCTACCATAGAGGCAGGCTAGGGGAAGGGGAGGGAAGTGAGACATTGATGGTGGGAAATGGGCACTGGTGGAGGGATAGGTGCTGAAACACTGAAACTCAAACATGAACATCTTTGTAATTGTATAATCACAGTGGTATAATAAAATATTAATTTAAAAAAATCAAGCTTGGAAAAATTCACACATTTGGAAACTTAATAGCATATTACTCAGCAATCATTGGGTGAAAAAGGAAGTGAAATTGTTAAAAGATTTCTGGAAATAAGCAAGAACGAAGACACAAGCTACGAGAACTTACGGAACACAGCTAACCAACCCTGTAGTAAAAATGAAAGTTCATAATAATACCAGAGTTCATAGGAAAAGGTTCAACTAAATTATATAACCTCTAACTCAAAAAAACTAGGAAAAAAACAACAAAAAGAAGTGAAAGTAGTAGGAAAAAAATAATTTTTAAAATAAAGTGTAAAACAATGATTGAATGGTAAAGAAATTTAAAAAAATAAATAAAAAGTCAGTGAAACCAAGTTGCTTTTTTTTTTTAAAGGATAAACAAGATTGACAAACACAGAGTTAGACTCACTAGGAAAGCATAGAAAAGTGATAAATTGGATCAGAAATTGAAAGGCAAATATTAAACTGATATCAAGGAATTACAAAAGACAGTATAAGATAACATGAACAACCTTATACCACTGAGTTTGAGAATGTAGACGCAATTGATAAAGGTTTAGGATTAAATGACCTCTCGAGACTGAATTAGAGGGAATTAGAAAACCCAGATTAATTTCTATTACAGAAATTGTAGCAGTACTAAAAAATCTTCCACAGAATAAAAACCAGGTTCTGATAGATTCACCAGTGAGTTCTTTTAGAATAGTCAAACTAGTCCTAGGAATAGAGAATATGGAAGGCATCAGATCAAACTATTGCTGTATTAATGAGAAACTTGTGATGCTAGAAAAGAGGCAGGCCCTCAGACTAACAGAGATCCCAGAGGTTAACCCTTAGTTGTATGAACAGGAATTTTATGACAAAGGAGTTAAGTGTATTTCATGGAGTACAGAAAGCTTCTTTAACAAATGGTTCTGGGAAAACTAGTCAACCATATAAAATTATTTTTAAACATATATTTAAAAAGAAATTAGACTCATTACATTATACATAAAGGTTATTTTTTTTTGCTTTTTTTCTTGGGCACACCCGGCAATGCTCAGGGGTTTCTCCTGGCTCTGCACTCAGGAATTACTCCTGGCGGTGCTTGGGGACCATATGGGGATGCCAAGGATCAAACCCAGGCCAGCCCAGGGCAGTCACGTGCAAGGCAAACATCCTACCCGCTGAACTATTGCTCCGGCCCCTAAAGGTTAATTTTAAATGAATTAAAGCTTTAATGGATTTATACCCAATTTCACAAAAATACATTGAAAAATCAGGTGGAAATCTCTATGATACTGACTTTAAAGGAATATTTAATGTTTCAACTCTATTGGCATAGAAAAGAAAAACAAAATAAATAAATGGGAAACTAAATAAGTTTCTGTAAAAGAAATAACTCTAAAGTAGAGATACCCTATTGAATATAAAATTTTTTCTCACATCATACATAGAGCAAAGGGGTAAATCCAAGATACATGAAACACTAACAAAACTCAACAGCAAATAAATGAATAACACCAATAAAATAAGGACAGGTTCTGAGCAGACACTTCCTCAAAGAAGATATACTGATGGTCTTAGTTTTTTTTTTTTTTTTTTGGTTTCCCCCGGCTCCTCGACGCGTGCCGGGGGGGCTATGGGATGCCAGGGTCGAGGCCGCCGGGCGGGGGAGCGCCCCCCCCTCGGCCCTGGCCCCTGATGGTTTTTTTCTCAACTATTTTTCTGGCTTCAGAATCTGGAGTTCCCGCCCTCCTTCGCTGTTCCAGAGTCAGGGACGCTGTCTCGTTTGCCAAGGCATCGAAAATCAGATGGGCTGGACATGTAATGCGATTTAGAGACAACCGCTGGACTAGAGCTGTTACTGACTGGATCCCATGGGATGTCAAAAGATCACGTGGCCGCCCACCTACAAGATGGTCAGACTTCTTCTTCAAGACCCTGAATGAATGGTTTGAGGCTCTTTGCACTCCTGAAGCAAGCAGATGCCATTGGGCTACACTGGCACGTGATAAGGTCAAATGGAAATGTTACTGGCGCCCACTTGAGCAAATCGACGAATAACGGGATGTCAAGTGATCAAATGATCAAGTGATTTTCTGACCATGACTTTCTTCTGAGATATTTCTATCCTGTGGCCCCTATTCTACCAGTTCGTTACCAAGCTCCATATCATGGTCTCCCATTTACTCAATTTTTAACCTTTGGTTCCAGAATAGTCTGAGGTGTGTATAGTTTCAACTGGGAAATGCTGGTCTAAGAATATGAAACTGTTTCACATTACTGATGATCATAGAAATGCAAATCGAATTGGCAGGAAGATATCACTGCTACTTACATGTGTGCATTCTGTGTGTGTGTGTGTGTGAAAAGGTCTATTATAGAAATCAAATTTGTTACTTATAATAAGTGACTAAATTTTCAGTAAACTCAAATTGGTTATTTGCAAATTGGGTTTAATAACACAGTGAGAATTTAAAAAATATTATCTGTAAAGTATTTCCCCAGTATGCAGTTAGTTTTGATTTTCCTTTCTGATTTCACTTTCTGTTTCTACCTATATATTGGAAACAAAAAAATGAAAATAATTTGCCATGGGATTTACAAAATTTATTTAACTTATGAAACAAGTATTTCATTTGTGTAAATCTTAAGTAATGTCATTTATGGTAGTTAGAGATAGAATTAACTATAACATTTTAATTCTGCTACCTTTTGTACAGAACATTAGAAATATAAGGCACTGAGTCAACAGACTATGGAGCTCATGGTTTCGGGCATTATTAGCATGCGTCAAAGAGAGTGAAAGCTAAAGGACTTTTGTCAGTGATGCTGACTGCCATTTCCATAATGAAAGCACATTTCCAAATGTACCTTGAGTGGTTCCCCAGAACAGGCAATCAGAAGCTTCTCATTTTAACATCCTATTTAGATTTGCTCTACTCTGGTCTATTTTTCTTAGTAACAAGAAGTGAGAACTATTTATAAAGATAGGATTTCTTGTTAAAGTTAATTTAAGTGAATTTACCTTTGGGGCCTAAATAATGAATTATAAGCATTTTAAGGGTATTTGAGAAAGTTGTACTGTACTGAAGTCTATCACACTAGTCAAAGATAGCTATACCAATGTTTACATTGAAGCAAATTCAAAGTAATAAATATAGATAATAAAATGTTAGAAATAAAAGCCTTTTTACCATACAAAATCTAGAGCGTATGAGCTGCAAATCTTACTTTGGAGTCACTTATATGTCTCCAGATATAGTCCAGAAGCAATTTATTCTGAGATGTAAGAAAAGGTGACTGTTGTCTATTTATTCCTACCTGGGTCATAGAGATTGTGAAGAAAAGGCTGATAGTAAAACTCATTTAGAAGCTGAGTGAAGATAAGTATTTCTAAATCTAACTAAAGAGTATGGAACTAGTACTCTTGTGAAATTCATATCAATTGATATTTTGTAAAGTTCCCTTGTTTTAGTGGGAATTGTGAATGACAGACTTGTGTGGGGATTGAAAAAGAACAATTATTTCTTTCCAGGAGCAATCACTATAATTATCTGCATTACAGTAAAACTGAGCTCGGTTTTTGGTGCTAGTGTTATACTCAGCTTCAGGCTATTATTTATTTCTTTACTTTAACTTTTATCTGGACTAGAGAGATAGTACAGTGAGTAAAGTACATGGATTGCATGCAGCCAACACTGATTCATGGCACAATATACGATGCTCTGAAGACTAACTGAAGAGTTCTCTGAATTATAAGCATTTTAAGGGTATTTGAGAAAGTTTTACTGTACTTAAGAGTATTTGAGAAAGTTGTACATTACAGATATGTAAATATGTTTTCTCCTAGCCAGGAGAAAACCCTGAGAACAGTGAGGTGGGTATAATAACAATAGCAAAATATTTTGTCTGACTGAAAGTAGACCTTTGGAATCTAGGAGTTATTTACATTGGCAGCTGCCATGAGGGGTGGGGGAAGGAACTTGGGGGAGGGGCAGGTATTAGTCCACACTGACAGTGCTCAGGGCTTACTCCTGACTCTGCACTCAAGGATAACTTTTGGTGGGTCTTGGGGATCATGTAGTGTTACCAGTGATGGGATCAAGATTGATTTTGTGCAAGCAAATGCTCTACCCTCTAAGCTATTGCTCCACCCCACAGTAGTGATTTTCAAATGCTAATTTTAGAAGTTATTCCTGGAGGTGAAGGTTTATAGAGCCAAATTTAAAGTAGACATTACTTCCATCGTGTAATAAAAATATGTAACATCATAATTACAGGTAATGACTAGGAAATGTGCACTACTTTTCCATAGAAAAGATTTCAAAGACTATTATAGAAAGCACAAGTTAAGACTTCACATCTAGCTTAATGACTTAAATAATCACTACTTATTATTCCTTTATCCTTTCATTATCTAATTCTAACTAGAGTTTTCTATGTGTTCTTTTTTTTAAAAAAAAGATAAGTTTTTTCTTTTTTGGGTCATACCCAAAAATGCTCATGGGTTTCTCTTGGTTCTGACCTCAGGAATTACTCCTGGCTGTGCTAGGGGGACCATATAGGATGCCAGGGATTAAACCTGGGTCGGCCACATGCAAGTCAAATGCCCTACCACTGTGCTATCGCTCCGGCCCCATAATTTTATTTTTAAAACCATTGTACAATCAGGCAAACTTAGATTTTAAACCTAACTTATCTAAATGTTTCAGTTCTGTCAAGTTATTTTATTATTTTATATCTTCTCCATGTATAAAAATTATAAACATTGTGACATGCATTGTTTTGCCTACTAACCTTATTAGTGAATTAAGTTACATACTTCAACCAATCTATCAGATAGTGGTATCACACAACTCTTTCTCATCCCCATTGCTTTCTGCTTTTTTGATGTCATTATCATCCTGAAAATTATATAGATATAATACTAGATTTCTATTCTCACAAAACTGACAAAACAATCACGATCACGATCTTCCCGCTGATCATCTATTTGCTAGAGCGGGCACCAGTAATATCTGCATATGTCCTGTGTCATGCCAGTAGAGTCAGGGGCATCGGCTTGCTACAGGAACATAAAGAGCCTCAAACCATTATATTAGGTCATGTGAATGACCTAATGTAATTGTTACTGGAATATGGCATATCAAATACAACACGAGAAGCTTGCCAGGCTTGCTGAGCGGGAGGCAAACTCTTTTAAACACCTCCAAATAAAGCATTTATTGATGAACAGCGTGGCCGCGAAGTGGCCACGTGAGCCGGGCTGTGATGGGCTGGTCTGCTGGGTGGAGTTCTGAAGAGACGGAAGTCCAAATGTGGAAAATGGCGGCTCCCGTGGGAGTGAGGGTAGTGGTCTGGCTTGTTGTGAGGCTCTGCCGAGGTGGTGGGCCAAGGCTAGGAACCTGCCATGCCTCCCGGGAGGCATGACAAAACAGATACTAGTAAAAAATATGGAAAGCTTTCCAGCCAATTGAACCAAAGATGCTTACTATAGAAACACAGATATTATGTCATATTTATAAAATGATTAAACCTATATTATGCATTGCATATAATTTTGGGTAACCAAAACTCATCAAAAATAGTTACATTCAGTGTGCTCAAATAAATACGGAAGAAATGAATAAAGTTGACCACGTGCTAAGTCATGTCAGTGGAGGTGAAATTATTTTTTGTATGAAAGATATTTATATTGGACACCTTGGACTCATTATGAAGCTAAGACATGCTTTAGGAAGTTTACTGAAGAATAGTGTTGACATTAACATGCACAGGGAAGAGAAGGAAACAGAACTGGATAGAGAAAATTTGGGCTATAATATATTCAGAACAAAAACAATACAAATTATTCCACTAGAAATGCAGAAGCTGGAATAACTTTTTTGAAGAAAATACAGAAGCTAGAATAGGTTTTTTTTCTGAATGCTCTCACATTGACCAAAAATGTAGCATATTATTGGGAAGTAAATGTAACCTTGAGCTAAAGGTAATTTCTGCATAAACAGATAGGAAGAATGATTTAGTGGGGTGAGAGTACAGATAGAAATGGTCATGTAGCAGCATAATGAGAATGAGAGAATCGTAAATGGTCAAAACAACCCCAAATATTACCTTATCCAACTCTTACCTTTTATATAAAAGGCTCTTAGCTTAGAGCTGGTATCAAAGCCCAATATCCCATCCCAATATCCATTTCTAACTTATTTTTATGCTTTGGTTAGCTTTTCTTTTTTATTTTGTTTCTTTCATTTTTTTGGTGCAAAGCATCATAGAAAGAGATGTACTGAGTTCTAGGCAAGTTGACTACAAGCTCTTTCTGCAACCACTTTAAGGCTTAGGTTTTTTTCTCTGTTCTTGTTTTTTCCTGTGTTACTATAAGACCAAAGGAAATAGGTGAAATCTTATCTGCAATAATAAATCAGGCTAGAAAAATCAAACAAAGACAGCTTGCATAGTAAAAAATAAATGTATTGTTGTAAATGTATCGCTTGTATCACACTTGTCTTCCCATTGTTCATCGATTTGCTCTAGCAGGCACCAATAGCATCTCCAAAAGTAGGGCGCTAGTGTAGCCCAAGGGCTTCTGCTCACTCCAGGAACACAAAGAGTCTCGAACCATTCCTTCAGGTCATGGGAATGAAGTCTATAATTGTTACTGGGTTTTGGAATATCAAATACGACAAAGGGTAGCTTGCCAGGCTCTGCTGTGCGGGAATACCGACAAAATTTCTTTTCACTGGCCTCTTCACTGCTAACCCTGAAGACTGCTGCAAAATAAAAAGTGACTCTTAGAAGCCAGTCTTCTTGAGCTTGGAATCAGGTCTGATACTAAGGTCTTTAATGCATTTTGATCTGAGTTTTGTGCCTGGAGTAAGAGAGAGATCTGAGTTCATTTTCTTGCATGTGGTTGTCCAGATTTCCCAGCATCATTTGTTGGAGACTTTCCTTGTCTCATGATCAGATATTTGAAGGTCAGTGTTAAGATATCCTACTCTGTTTCTGGATTCCTATAATCTCCAAGGTTGAACTAAGAATATCTGGAATACCTGAATAGACCTATCACTATTGAAAAAATTGAAATGATAATCAAAAAGACTTCCCCAAAAAACAAAAGGTCAGATCCAGATGATGTCATTTGTGAATTCTTTCAAACCTTTAAAAAGAGGTTTGCCAACCCTTTTCTAACTTTTCCAAGGAAATTGAAGGAACAGAAACACTCTCAGTTTCTATGAGGCACATATCATTCTGATACCTCAAAGCAGAGACATCACAAAAAAAATTTACAGACCTATATCCATATATATATATATATAATATATTATACATATATAATATATATACATATATATACATACATATAAATTTATATATTGTCAGGGAGCCCGCCGGGTCCCCAACAGTGCCGGGAAGTGAGTTCCCTTCTACCTCCGGCCAGCGAGGAATGGATGAAAACTCAGGAATCCGATGCAGTTTTAAAAAGGGCTTTACTATTACAGGTTCCAATATACAATCCAAGAGCAGGGAAAACCTTCGGACTCCATGCGTTCCCAGCTAGGCCCTAGCCAGGTGCAGGCCAAGATGGCTGCCACCACGTATTGAGGCCCAACAGAGAATGGAGAGAAGCAAAAAGCCAAGGGAAGCTGATATGGCAAAAGGGGGGAAAAGAGAGAGCTTTTTTCTTCTTGCAACTTATCTTATAGCCAGAAATCCGCCCAAACACCCCAGCCCAGCCCATTTGTATATATAGATATATAGATATAGATATAGATATAGATATAGATATATAGATATAGATATAGATATATTTATAGATATAGATATATATATAGATATAGATATATATATTTACAGTTATATATATATATATATGTAATCCCTTTGCATTTACAGATGCAAAGATCCTCAAGAAAACACTGGCAAATAGAATCCAACAGTTCATCAAGAAGATCATACATCATGTCCAAGTAAGATTCATTCCAGTGATATAAGGATGGTTTTACATTTGCAAGTCAAACATAATACAGCATATCAGTAAAAGCAAATATAAAAATACCATATGGTCATATCAATAGATGCACAGAAAGCATCTGACAAGATACAGCACCCAGTCGTGATAAAAATTCTCAACAAAATGGGAGTTTAATAAACCTTTCTCAAGATAGTCAAAGTCATCTATCACTAGCCTACAGCAAACATTATTCTCAATAGGGAAAAATTAAAGGCTTTCCCTCTAAGATCAGGAACAATGCAAGGTTGCCCATTCTCTCTACTTGTATTCGATACAGTACTGGAAGTATTTGCCATAGCGGGCAAGAAAAATGTGTTAAGGGTATTCAGATAGGAAGGGAAGATTACAAGATATTAAACTTAGAAATGACATGATACTATACTTAATAAATCCTAAAGACTCCACCAAAAAAGCTCCCAGAAACAATAACTCTTTATAGTAAAGTGCAGATTACAAAATCAAAGCACAAAAGTCCATTGCTTTTCTATATATAAATAATGAAAGAAAAGGAAGGGATACTAGAAAAAAACAATCCCATTCACAATCATGCCTCAGAAAATTAAGCACCTCTGAATAAATTTAACTAAAGAGTACCTGTACAAAGAAGACTGCAAAACACTACTTCAAGAAATGAAAGAGGATACAAGAAAACGGAAATATATCCCCTGCCCATGGATTGGAAGGATCAACAATTTTTCAAAAAGGCAATACTCCCAAAAGCATTATTCAGATTTAATGCAGTCCCTGTGAGGATACTCATGACATTTTTCAAATAAATATATCAAGCACTCCCTTAATTCACTGCACTTTATTCTAAAGGAGTCTCAGATTCTCATTATGAACTTCCAAAAAATGCCTATAAAGTATCTAGAAGCATCTTTCTTCTCAGCCCATAATCAATATAAGTAACTATTTTATTAACTCATAGGATTGAAAAAATAAAGAAAGAAAATATGAAAAATTGCACCTTAACATTGAGAAGAAAATTATAAAATAGGTATCAAAAAAGTGTACAATTTTGAACTCTCACACAGGCCTGTCTGCATCTCAGGTAGCGCCCCTGGGGTGTGCGGCTGGCCGGGGCGGGCGCCTGGGGTCGTGGTAGAGCCCCAGGTCTCGGCAGAAGGTGGAACTACAACCCCCGGAAGTCCAAGCGGAACCGGAAGTAAACCGTCATTTTGAACTCTCACACCAGCCTGTCTGCATCTCAGGGAAGGTAATACCCTCAAGAAAAAAAAAAACAGTACATTAGAGGAATCTATCCCTGAACACTGCAACACCATGGGGAAAACAACGCAGATCCCCAGCTCAAAGAACAGATGAAGGAATCGACCATGAAGACTCAAAAAAGAATACAGATGTGCATGATCTCTCTGACAATGAAATAGAGAAGAAATTGGTAGGATGTTTAAGGAGCTCAATGAAAAAAATGGAGCAGATGTCCAATAAAATACAGAAGAACAGAAACGAAGCAGTTGAAAGGGCAGTCAATAAACTATGGGAGGAAATGAGAGCAGAAATGAGAACCAAGCAAAGAGAAATATTATCTCTTAAAAACTCAGTAGATGAAATGAAAAACACAATCGGGGCTCTCAACAGTAGGATGACAGCAGCGGAAGAGAGAATCAGTGAGACTGAAGATGAGCTGCAGAAAGCACTCAGAGAACTACATAAGATGGAAAAAGATCGGAAAATGGATCAGCAATGGAACAGAGAACAATGGGATGAAGCCAGGCGGAACAATATAAGAATCATTGGAGTCCCAGAGGGACAGGAAAGTAATCCCAAGGAAATTAAAACAGTTAAAAACATCCTGGCTGAAAAGTTCCCCAAGTTAAAGGATGAAGGCATCCAGATCCAAGAAGCCCGACGAGTACCAGCAAGAAGAGACCCCAATAGAAAGACCCCAAGACACATCCTAGTCAAAGTAATGGATGCCATAGACAGAGACAGAATTCTTCAGGCAGCAAGATCAAAGAAGGAAATTGTGTACAAAGGAGCATCCATTCGACTTTCAGCAGACTTCTCAGAAGACACCCTCCAAGCCCGAAGGCAGTGGTGGGATATAGTAAAAAAAAACTTAATGAAATGAACGCCTCAGCAAGAATTCTTTATCCAGCTAAACTCTCACTCAGATTTGAAGGACATATATACAACTTCTTGGATAAACAAACAACAGCTTAGGAACTTTGTAAAATCAAAACCAACCTTAAAAGAAGGACTGAATGATCTACTATAAGACAAGACATAACCCAAAAGAACAACCAACCTATATAGAAAGATGGCACAAAATCCCATGACAATAATTTCTCTCAATGTCAAGGGTTTAAATGCACCAGTTAAGAGACACAGAGTGGCAAAATGGATCACAAAATTGAATCCGACATTCTGCTGCCTTCAAGAAACACACCTGAACAATCGGAGCAAAGACAGGCTCAAAATAAAAGGTTGGAAAACAATCCTTCACTCAAACAACCCATCCAAAAAGGCTGGGGTAGCCATACTGGTATCTGACAACATAGACTTCAGGCTGAAGAAGGTCAGAAGGGACAGTGAAGGTCACTTCTTAATAGTCAAGGGATGCATATATCAGGAAGAAATCACGCTATTAAACATATATGCACCCAACGAGGGGCCAGCAAAATACCTAAAACAACTACTAATAGACTTCAAAGAAGACATTGACAGCAACACAATTGCAGTTGGAGACTTCAACACTGCTCTATCAACCCTGGATAGATCAACAAGATTGAAACTTACCAAGGAAATACTGGCCCTAAAAGAAGAGATGGAAGAAAGAGGGCTGGTAGACATATACAGGACATTTCATCCCCAAAAAGCTGAATACACTTTCTTCTCCAGTGCACATGGAACATACTCCAAAATAGATCACATGCTGAGCCATAAATCATACCTCCATAAAATCAAGAAGATAGAAATTGTGCCAACTATTTTTTCAGACCATGATGCACTGAAAATAGAAGTTAATTGTACACAAAAATGGAGACCAATACCAAGTACCTGGAAACTAAACAGCTCACTGCTGAACAACCAGCAAGTCATAAAAAGAAATTAAAGAGGAAATCCAAAGATTCCTTGAAACAAATGAGACTGAAGACACGAATTACCAGAACTTGTGGGATAGAGCAAAAGCAGTGTTAAGAGGCAAGTTCATAGCTCTTCAGGCATTCATCAGAAAAGAAGAAAAGGCCATCATAAACAGTCTGACTTCCCAACTTAAGATCTTAGAGAGTGATCAACAAAAGGAGTCCAACCCAAGCAGAAAGAAAGAAATAATAAAACTTAGAGCAGAAATCAATGAGATGGAATGTCAAAAAACAATCCAGAAGATCAACGAAACCAAAAGCTGGTTCTTTGAAAAAATAAACAAGATTTACAAACCACTTGCAAGACTTGTAAGAAAAGGAAAAGAGAGAACCCAAATAAATAGAATCAGAAATGATAACGGGGACATCACAACTGAAAACACAGAAATTCAAAAGATCATCAGAGATTATTATGAGAGCCTGTACGCCACGAAACAAGAGAACCTAGAAGAAATGGACAAATTCCTGAATTCCTATAGCTTCCCAAGTCTGCAACAAGAAGATTTGGAATACCTTAACAAACCTATCTCCATCAAGGAAATAGAATCGGTAATCAAAAGTCTCCCCAAACACAAAAAGCCCAGGTCCAGATGGATTCACCAGTGAATTCTACAAAACCTTTAAAGAGGACCTACTCTCAATACTTTTTAAGCTCTTCTGGCAAATTGAAGAAACAGAAATACTCCCAAATAGCTTTTTACGAGGCACATATCACCCTGATACCCAAAGCAGACAAAGATGTCACAAAAAAGGAAAACTACAGACCAATCTCCCTGATGAATACAGATGCTAAGATCTTCAACAAAATACTAGCAAATAGAATCCAAAGAGTCATCAAAAAGATTGTACACCATGACCAAGTGGGATTCATCCCAGGAATGCAAGGATGGTTCAACATCCGCAAGTCAATCAACATAATACATCATATCAACAAAAAGAAAAATAAAAACCATATGATCATATCAATAGATGCAGAGAAGGCATTTGACAAGATTCAACACCCGTTCATGATGATAGCTCTCCTTAAAATGGGGATTGAAGGAACCTTCCTCAAGATAATCCAGGCCATCTACTACAAGCCCACAGCGAGCATCATTCTCAATGGGGGAAAAACTGAAAGCCTTCCCTTAAGATCAGGGACAAGACAAGGCTGCCCGCTCTCACCACTTCTATTCAATATAGTACTGGAAGTACTTGCCATAGCAATCAGGGAAGAAAAAAGACATTAAGGGCATCCAGATAGGAAGGGAAGAAGCCAAGTTATCACTATTTGCAGAGACATGATATTATACCTGGAAAACCCAAAACTCTCTACCAAGAGGCTCCTAGAAATAATACATTCTTATAGTAGAGTAGCAGGGTACAAAATCAATACCCAAAAGTCAATGGCCTTCCTATATGCAAACAGCGAAAGAGAAGAAAGGGACATTAAAGAAACTATCCCATTCACAATTGCACCGCAGAAAATCAAATACCTAGGAATCAGTTTGACAAAGAATGTAAAGGATCTCTACAAAGAAAACTACAAAACGTTACTTTAGGAAATAAAAGAAGACCTGAGGAAATGGAGACACATTCCCTGCTCATGGATTGGAAGGATTAACATTATCAAAATGGTAATACTCCCTAGAGCTTTATACAGATTCAATGCGGTCCCTATAAAGATACCCATGATGTTCTTCAAAGAAATTGAACAAACACTCCTGAAATTTGTATGGAATAATAAAACCCCACGAATAGCTAAAGCAATCCTTGGGAACAAGAAGATGGGAGGTATCACTTTCCCCAACCTCAAGCTCTACTACAGAGCAGTTGTAATTAAGACAGTGTGGTATTGGTATAGAGACAGACCTGTAGACCTATGGAATAGAACTGAGTATCCTGAAACGCACTCACAAATATACAACCACTTAATCTTCGATAAAGGAGCAAAAAATATTAAGTGGAGCAAAGAAAGCCTCTTCAACAAATGGTGCTGGGAAAACTGGTCAGCTACGTGTAAAAAATGAGCTTAGACCTCCTTCTAAGGCCATGCACAAAAGTCTGATCAAAATGGATTCTAGATCTCGATATCAGACATGAATCTATAAGGTACATCGAAGAAAACATAGGAGAAACGGCTCTACGACATCGAAACAAAAAAGTATCTTTAAAGACGACACACCACTGACCAAGCAAATGGAAGCAATGATAAACAAATGGGATTATATAAAATTGAAAAGCTTCTGCACCTCAAAAGAAACGGTGACCAAGATACAAAGACAATCCACAGAGTGGGAAATGATATTCACCCAATACCCATCTGACAAGGGGTTAATATCCAGGATATATCAGGCACTGGTAGCACTCCACAAGAAGAAAACAGCCAACCCCATCAAAAAATGGTGAGAAGAAATGAACAGAAGCTTCCAAAAAGAAGAAATTCGAATGGCCAAAAGGCTATATGAAAAAGTGCTCTTCATCTTTAGCCATCAGGGAGATGCAAATCAAAACAACAATGAGGTACCATCTCACCCCACAGAGACTGGCACACATCCAAAACAGCAAGAACAACCGGTGCTGGCGTGGATGTGGGGAAAAAAGGGGACTCTCATCCACTGTTGGTGGGAGTGCCGACTGGTCCAGCCCTTTTTGGAAAACAATATGGGCATTCCTCCGAAAGCTAGATGTTGAGCTCCCATTTGATCCAGCAATAGCACTCCTGGGAATATACCCTAGAGACCAAAAAACACATAGCAGAAACACTATCTGTACTTCTTTATTCATCTCTGTGCTATTCACTATAGCTAGAATCTGGAAACAACCTAAATGCCCGAGAACAGAGGACTGGCTAAAGAAACTGTGGTTCATCTACACTATGGAATACTATGCGGCTGTCAGAAAAGATGAAATTATGAAATTTACCTGCAAATGGATGGACATGGAGTCTATCATGCTGAGTGAAATTAGTCAGAAGGAAAAGGACAGATATAGAATGACTGCATTCATTAATAGGATATAAATAGATACCAGTGTTTTACTAAATATGGGAAATGGTAATGGCAGATTAAAACTCACCACTGAATATACACAAAGAGACTTAAGTGATAAGCTCTAAATATCTGCAGGGCTAGCCACAATGTGTAAAATAAGAGGGAGAGAGATGCAGAGACAGAGAGAGAGAGATAGAGAGAGAAAGAGAGGAAACTGGGGTACCTGCTATTAAGGCGGCCTGGGTGGGGGGGAGGGGGAGGGGTACATTTGTGGTGGAAATAGGGCACTGGTGGAGGGATGGGTGCTGGAATACTGTATTACCAAGAACCAATTATGAACACCTTTGTAATTGTATGTTTCACGGTGGCATAATAAAAAAATAAAAATAAAAAAGTATACAATCAACAAGAACATGTAATGCAAGGGCTAATAACTTTATCTTTAGAGGATTTGTATTATTATATTGGGCTCTTTTTTAATGCCTCAACCATCACAAAAAATAGCTTATGTTCAGTGTTGTTTATTAAAGAGATAAACATATAATTTGCATACAAATGCATACACATATATTTGATTGTAGGGCAATGCCCAAGAGCTATTCCTGATTCAATGCTGAAGGATTGCTCCCAGAAGTACTTCGGGAAATCATGACATATCAGAGATGAAACCTTAGTATGATAAGCTGCATACTATGCATATATCATCTGTATGGCCCAAGAATATATACTTTAGCAACGTTATTAATGGGTTTAAAAGATAGTACAGTAGGTAGGGCACTTGACTTGCACACTGCCAAACCCAGTTTGATCCTTAACACTCCATATGGTCCCCAAGAACAACCAGGAAAATTCCTGAGTGAAGAGACAGGAGTAAGCATATGCTGATGAGTCCCAAACTTCCCCCCTAAAAATGTAAGTGTTCAGATTAGAAGACCGAGGGTTTCTAATAACTCCAAACTATATTTGATGACTCTGTGTGTGTGTGTACCTTCCTCCTGTCTTGCATGCTCACACACAAAAACACAAATATATATGTAGAAATATTCAGGATCACAAAATGAGAATGTGAAGACCCTGGGACATCTTATATAAACTTAAACTGAATGATTAAATATTTTGTTCTTGGTTTTGGGGCCTTTGGTTTCTAT
>JAJIBD010023754.1:0-40736 GCA_021461705.1 Cryptotis parvus | reverse complement strand
CTCTCTACCTGGGCTTTTGTGTTTGGGCAGACTTTTAATTACTGTTTCAATTTCCTCAGTGGTGATAGGCTTATTCAGGTCTTCTTGCAGGTCTTCTTGCTTCAACCGTGGGAGGTTATAGGACTTCAGGAATTTATTCATTTCTTTCAAATACTCATGCTTCATCACATACAGACTCTCAACGTAATCTCTGATGAGCTTTGGGATTTCTGTGGTTGCTGTTATGCTGTCCCCCCGTTTTCATTTCTATTTATTTGGGTTATCTCTTTCCCTTACCTTACAAAGTCTTGCCAGTGGTTTGTTGCTCTTTTTTATTTTTTCAAAGAACCAGTTTTTGGTTTCATTCCAGCTCGTTGATTTCCTCTCGAAGTTTTTACTCTTCCCTTCCTTCTGCCTGGGTTTGGCTCTTTTGTTGGTCTTTTTTCTAATATTTTGAGCTGTAAAATCAGGTTATTTTTTGTGTGCCCTCTCTTCTTTCCTGATAATGCTTGCAGAGTTATGAACTTTCCTCTTAGCACTTCTTTCGCTGTGTCCCACAAGTTTTTATTCTTCATGTCTTCATTTTCATTTGTTTCTCGGAATCTTTAGATTTCACCTTTGAATTTTTCTATGACCTTCTGGTTGTTCAGCAGTGAGCTGTTCAGTTTTCCGGTGTTTGTCTTGACTTGTTTTTGTTTGTGGTTAACTTCCATTTTCAGTGCATCATTATCTGAAAAGATATTGACACAATTTCTATCTTCTTGATTTTATGGAAGTATGTTTTATGACTCAGCATGTGATCTATCTTGAAAAATGTTAAATGTGCACTAGAGGAAAATGTGTATTCGGCATTTTGGGGATGAAAAGCCCTGTATATAACTACCAGTTCTCTTTCTTCCATTTCTTCCTTCAGTGCCAGTATTTCCTTGGTGAGTTTCAGTCTCCTCATTCTATCAAGTGTTGATAGAGCAATGTTGAATCTCCAACTACAATTGTATTGCTGTTGGTGTCTTCTTTGAAGTCTATTAGCAGTTGTTTTAAGTATTTTGCTGGCCTTTCGTTGGGTTCATATATATTTAGGAGTGTGATTTCTTCCTGATATACTTATCCCTTAGTTATTAGGAAATGGCCTTCACTGTCCCTTCTGACCTTCTTCAGTCTGAAGTCTATGTTGTCAGATACTAGTATGGCTTCCCGGCCTTTTTGGAGGAGTTGTTTGCTTGGAGAATTGTTTTCCAGTGTTTCACTTTGAGTCGGTGTTTGCTTGGATGTTCAGATGTGTTTCTTGTAGTAGCAGAATGTTGGATTCAGTTGTTTTTTAATCCATTTTGCCACTCTGTGTCTCTTAATTAGTGCATTTAGGCCATTGACATTGAGAGAGATTATTATTGTCATGGGATTTTGTGCCATCTTCCTGAATAAGGTTGTTGTACTTTTTGGGGTTTGTCTTTTCTTATAGTAGTTCCTTCAGTCCTTCTTTTAAAGTTTGTTTTGAGTCTATGAAGTTCCTGAGCTGTTGCTTATCGATGAAGTTGTGTATCTTTTCTTCAAATCTGAATGTGAATCTAGGTGGGTAGAGAATTCTTGGTGAAGCCTTCATTTTATTGAGTCTTTTCACGATATCCTATCATTGTCTTTGGGCTCGGAGCATTTCATCTGAGAAGTCTGCTGTGAATCTTAGCATCTTAGCGATGCTCCTTTGTATGTGATCTCCTTCTTTGATCTTACTGCTTTCTATCTATGGTTTATCTCTACCTATATCTATGGTTTATCTCTATCTCTATCTATGTCTATGTCTATGGTTTTGTCATTCTAATTATATGTGTTTTAGGGTATTCTTATTTGGATTTCCTTTTAACAAGTATCCTTTGGGTCTCCTGAACAAGCAATCTTTAATTCTGCGAACTTCTGGGAACTTCTCAGCAATGATGGCTTTGACAGTTGCTTCTTCATCAGGATTTTCTTCCTGCCCCTCTGGGACCCCAATGATACTTATGTTGTTCCTTTTGACTTCATCCCGATTATCTCTTGCTGTCTGTTTATTAATTGTGAATCTTTTTTTTCCCATCCACTGATGTTGTCTAGAGAGTCTCTGCACATCTAGTGAGTTTTTCATTTCACTATCACATTTCTAATATCTGTCATTTATGCTTCTATTTTCATTTGTATTTTACTCATTTCTGCTTTCATTTCCCTTTTGTATTTTAATGATTCTGTGCTCCATTGCTTCTTTGTGTTCCTTATGCACTCTTAACAGTTCCTTGTGGAATTCCAATTACAAGAATTGGGAAGGTTATATATCTCATCTTAATTACTTGGCTCACCTTGGTTAGTGACTTCACTCATGGAGCTTGGGTGGAGTTCTGCATTGCTTTTACCATTACTACCTTGATGGTTGCAAATTGTTTGTTCTTGTGTGGATATGATGTACAGTTAGGGATGTTTAGGTTGTTTATGGAGTTTTTGTGTCATGTAAGGAATGTTCAATACTATGTACCTCTGTATCGATAACTTATTGAGTAGGTTTTTCATGTGGATGCTAGCACGTCTGCACAGTTTTGAAATTTGGGGTGTGCGACCTGAAGTGGGGAGGGCACGGGGTTGGAGGCAGCAGGGCCGGGAGGTTGGGTTGACTGCAGTGTGCTTCCCTCTAAGCTTTCTGGTTCTCTGAACTCCCCAGAGTCTCTGGATGGAACGTCCCCTGAGTTATCCCAAACTCACCTGTGGTGGGGTGTCCGGGTTGGAAGGTGGCAGGGCCAGGAGGCAGGGTTGACTGCAGCATGCTTTCTTTGCATAAAATTTAATATAGAAATTTTATGTTATAGGCATGGGAGTTGATCCCCTCTACTGGAGATTTCTCAGGGAGCGAAGGATTCAGGCTGAAGCAAGGAATTCTTTTTTTGCAGCAAAGGAAAATCAGTCCTAGGCTTTATTCAGGGTTTCATGGATCTTTGTCTTCCTTGTGGAGAAGGATTTCAGGAGTAGCAGAGTAGTGAAGTAACAACAGATTTTATTTGGGGGTTTTTAGGAAGAAGGAGGGAGATAAAGAGACAGAGGGAGAGAGAGAACACATCTCTAGAGGGGAGATGCGGGCGACACATGTGCTTGGGTTCTACAAGTGATCGTCACGTGGGCACAAGTAGCATGTGGGCTTGGACAGCAGATACCTGCTCTTCCTTTGGTCAAGGTGGCTCCTACAAGGGTTTTCTCAATCTTCCCCACATGAGGCTTCTACCTTGGTAAGAGTCAGTTGCTGAGGAAGTTGGTTGTATTGGGAGAGGTGGATGGTCTTTATTGAAATTCCTATTTTGTCCTTTGTTCTTTTTGAGCTGGGTTCAACATACATACTCTGGATCTCTTGGGCCAGGTGAAGCCTTATCAGGCTTTAGTTCCTGTGCTAAAGTCCCAATGGCCTTAGGGCTAGGTGTTTTCACCACTCCTTAGGAGTTAATTGCCCTGGGGGACTCTTTCCTGTCTGCCTATATTAGTACTTTTTAAGTAGTGTGACTACAAGAGTATCCCATCCGCGACGGCAAAGCCTGGCAAGCTACCCCCTGTTGTATTTGATATGCCAAATACCAGTAACAATTACAGACCTCATTCCCATGACTTGATGGAATGGTTTGAATATCTTTATATTCCTGGAGTGAGCAGATGCCCTTGGGCTACACTAGCATGTGATAGGACATATGGAGATGCTACTGGTGCCCCCTTGAGCAAATCTATGACCAACGGGAAGACAAGTGATACAAGTGAAGTGAAAAAAATATACAGCTTACCCCATCAGTTGCTTGTTTTAAAATAGAATTATTTAAGAAAAAATTGTGGCCGGAATATGTGGAATTAATAGAATAGGTTGTGGGATCTCACTGAGTAATGTTGGGGCTGTGTAGACATTCAACAATGATAGAATTTTTTGTCTGAAAGTCAGTTAGTGACTTGTAGGGGAAAACTCGTACCAAGATATAGCAGACTTGGTAGGAATTTTCTGGCAGACTGTCTCCCAATAGGAGGACATGTAGACTCTATACTAGTAGCTGGTCACAATATACAAATTTGGAGTCTAATATTTTAACGGTGTTATTAGGAAACTCACTACAGGTTGTTATTAGTAAACTCACTACAGGTTGTACAGGTAAAAAAAACAATGAAAGGGGAAAGAAAATACTGATCCTTGGGTTAGTGTCCACTTCAGATGTCCCCTGCTTCTTCATCCTAGTCTACAGTTTTTTGATGTTAGAGGGGGTTAGAAGTGCAATGAAGTTTTAATTTCAGTTTAGATTATTTGTCAGAAAAGCATGATCACCTTGGAGCTGGATGCCCTTTTTTTATTAAAAAGGGTGGTGGTAATAGAGGGGGTTCCAAGCATTGCTCATGGAGACCAGGAGTCTCTACTCCCAGGGATACTCAGTGAATAAGGCCTGGTGAATGGAGGCTGGTGGCTCATTATTTGAATGGAGCCTGGTGGCTCATTGTAAGCACTACACTCAGTAGTGCTTACAATGCTTTAATATTCTTTTAATTACTTAGCTATTTAAAATAATGTTAAAGTCTTTTTGTAAGGATGTGTTCTTATGTATAACACTTAATCTAGCTTAACGAGTTTTTATGACATTTCAAACTGTGACAACTGGTGTTTCCTAAAATGTGAATCCATGGGTATGAAGCACCAATGGAAAGCAAAGGCAAAATGAAAGCATTTATTAGTGTTTCTGATTAGGTTAATAGGACCATTTCTGTTCCACTCACTGAAAGAATGGGAACAGTGGACATTGTAATATAGATCACAATTTACAGATCTCCTTGTTGGCGGAAAGCAGATCAAGTTAATAGATACACAGGGTTTTCTGGCAGACTGTCTCCCAATAGAGTTAGTATGTGGAATTCCCTAGGGAGACTGTTTTCCCTATCGCAGATACACAGACACTGATATCCTAGGTCATTTCCTGAATCACATCTCCTTGTTGGCTGTAGCTAGCCTAAGTTATTATCTAATGGACACTGCTAGAAGTGCAGACTGAAAACAGATTTTTCTTATGTTTCTGTTACTTCAATGTCTGACAAAACCTTGCCATCTTGGGCTAGTCAAGAAGGGTGAATTAGCATACTGTAGCACATTCTTTTGCTTATCTCACCTTACTTAGCACCCCCTTTAGGTTTTCGGTTCCTGTTTGTCTCCTTCCTATCATCCTTATATCCTATGCTAAAAATGTGAAATGTCTTTGTAGTGTAAACTATGCAAATTTAACTCTAAGTTGTATTGTCATTTGATAATGTGGGTACCCACAGTATTAAAATAATCACCAGTTGCTGGCTGGTGATTATTAAAATTTAATGGAAATATGTCCTGTTCCTGAAGTCTCATCTCTCTGTGCCCCTGACCTACGTAACTTGCATTGGACAGGTAGCGTGTGAAGAGCCGAGCTAGTGTATTGATGAGTACCGACGGCAGATTTTTCAGGTGTTCGGGTCTGACTTTGTCTGGGCCTGGTGCTGTTCCCTTCTTTACCCACGAGATGGCATGTCGGATTTCAGAAGGGAGAACGTTGGGAATGACATATCCATCCTGTGGAATTTGGTATGTGGGCAGGTGTTCGTGGCTATCAAAGAGATTTGAGTAGAAGTCCTGGATAATATTCTCCGTTGCCTTTCTGGAAGATGTGATAGATCCATCAGGGCATCGGAGGGCAGTCATCTTGGTCTTATAGTTGGCGAAGGACAGGCGGGCAGTGCGAATGCTTTTCCTGGCTTCTGCTGCAATTTCAGTTTTTATGCTCTTCTGTCTTTGAGGTCTTCTTTTATCGCTTCTCTGCACCGTTTAGCAAGCTTGGACCTTAGCATTTGGTCTCCTAAGGCTCGCGCCTTTGCCACGTTGGTGAATGAGCTCGAGAGTTTCTGAAGACAGATGTCCTTTTGTGTCTTTGTCTCTCTCTCGGCATTCTTCGCACAATTATGGAGGTGCTGAACCAGTTGGTTGTATTCTTCATCAATGTTGTCAATGGTGGTATCTTCCCATGTTGCTGCAATGGTGCCAAAGAGTTCCCAGTTAGTGGTCGTTCTGGGAGTTCTCTTCTTAAACTTTGCAGCCTTTTCTCCCCATTGTGGGAAGTAGAAATTTGCACGAAGGAGACTGTGGTCCGATCCTTTTTTGGAATTTGGGGACGACAGCAACTTCGGTCAGACAAAACCGTCGATTGAAGATGATGTGGTCAATTTCATTATGGAACTGTCCACCAGAAGATTCCCATGTCCAAAGTTTTGCTTCAGCCTTCTGGAACTGTGAGTTCCCATGAATGGTCTTGGTGGACATGATGAACTCAGATAGTCTCTCACCCTGTTCGTTCCATTCTAAGCCATGGGTCCTGATGTGGAGTTCTTCAGCCGATCTTCTCGGTCCTATCTTATTTTATTAAAATCACCGACTATGATCTTGTAGAAGGTGTGATCTTTTTATAGAACTCCTACAGTTCCATGTAGAATTTCTCAATTTCATCTCCTTTGTATGTGGATGTTGGTGTGTAGACAATGACGATAGAAATTGCTGGCAGTGGGCCACATCTCTTCAAGTGTAATCATCCTATCCGGTTTGTTAGGCATTCAAATGAATCAATGTTGATGGCCATGTTCGTGTTGACAAGGACACTAACGCCACCGATGCCTCTTTTCGCCGCGATGTTCCAAGGAACAATTCTTCTCCGGTGTCAAATACAGCATGATGCGACTGACGCCTCCTCGTCTCAGTCAGACCAATGATGTTGTACTTGATCTTTTGTGCTTGCACCATCATCAGATCCTCAATATATGCTTCCGATGCCAGCATCACGTGCATTGAAAGTACAGACTGTCATTTTAGCCCTTCTTCGTTTTGGGCAGCCTAGGATGGCCGTGAAATTTTATCAGGCACTGCTTGTTCAGCTTTCTTACTGCTGCCATATTAAGGGCTCTTTCAGGGTCATGAAAATAAACATTTTTGTTACTGGTTTTGGCATATTGAACACGCATCGGGCAGCTTGCCAGGCTCTGCCATGCAGCACTATACTCTCATTACTTTGTGGGGGCTCTCTCAGAGGGTGGGTAGAATATTCACGGTAATTTGGAGGTAAATTGCGGGAGGCAGCCAGCGGCCGCGCAATGGGGAAAGCTGGTTTCTTCTCTGCCGGGTGTATCTGTGTCTGTGGCTCAAGCATTTCTGGGCTTGAAATACTCTCCTCTGAAGGGTGGGTCTCCGCAGGGTGGGTCTTTGTAGGCTGGCTTTCTGACAAGCCGGGCTGGAGACTGGATTAATCTGCTATGAACATAAAAGTAGGGATGGTGTTTCCGCTGTGTGTTTTTGGCTTCCCAGGGTATATTCCCAGCAGTGGTATGGCTGGGTCAAATGGGAGTTCGGTTTCTAGTCTTTGGAGGAATGTTCATATAGTTTTCCAAAAAGGCTGTACCAGTCGACATTCCCACCAAGAATGGATGAGAATCCCCTTTTCCCCACATTCACCCCCATCACTTGTTGTTCTTGCTCTTTTGAATATGTGCCAGTCTCTGTGGTATAAAATGATGTTGTTGTTTTGATATTGTTGTTTTGATTTGCATCTCTCTGATGACTAATGATGATGAGCATTTTTTCATATGTCTTTTGGCCATTTGAACGTCTTCCTTGTCGAAGTTTCTGTTAATTTCCCTTCCCCATTTTTTGATGGAGTTGGCTGTTTTCTTCTTTGTAAAGTTCTACCAGTGCATGATGTATCCTGGATATTGAACCCTTAACAGATGGGTTTTGGGTGAATATTCTTTCCCATTCTGTAGACTGTCTTTGTATATTGGTCATTGTTTCTTTTTGAGGTACAGAACCTTTTTTAGTTTTATGTAGTCCAATATGATAATATTTTCTTTTTAGTTTTTTTAGTGGTGTTTCTTCTTTGAAAATGTCCTTAGCTTCAGTGTTGTAGAGGGTTTTTTACTATATTTGCTTCAATGCACATTATGTAATCCGGACTGATATTGAGATCTTTAATCCATTTTAATCTGAGTTTTGTGCATGATGTTAGACAGAAGTCCAAGTTCATATTTTTACATGTAGCTGCCCAGTTTTCCCAGCACCAATTGTTGAAGTAGCTTTCCTTGCTCCATTTCGTACTTTTTGCTCCTTTATCAAAGATTTATTGTTCATGTATTTGAGGTTGGTTGTCAGGATACTCAACTCTATTTCATAGGTCCACAGGTTTGTTCCAATAGCATGCTGTTATAATTAGCACGGCTTTGTAGTAGAGTTTGAAGTTGGGAAAGGTGATGCCCCCCCTCTTATTGATATGATGAATTATATTGATTGACTTGCATATGTTGAACCATCCTTGCATTCTCAGGATGAATCCTACTTTGACATTATGTATAAGATTTTGATGAGTCTTTGAATTCTGTTGCTAGTATTTTGTTGAAGATCTTAGCATCTCTATTCATCAGGGATATTGGTCTATAATTTTCTTTCTTCGTATTGTCTTTCCCTGCTTTTGGTATATGTGATATGTGCCTCGTAGAAGCTGTTTGGGAGTGTTCCTGTTTCTTCTATTTGCTGGAAGAGCTTGAAAAGAACAGGCAGTAGGTCCTCCTTAAAAATTTGGCAGAATTCACTAGTGAAAACATCGGACCTGGGCTTTTGTGTTTGGGCAGACTTTTAATTACTGTTTCAATTTCTTTGATGGTGATAGGCTTATTCAGGTATTGGAGGTCTTGTTTCAGTTGTGAGAGGTTATAGGACTCGGGAATTTATCCATTTCTTCTAGGTTCTTGTGTTTCATGGCACCCAGACTCTCAAAGTAATCTCTGATCATCTTTTGGATTTTTGTGGTTACTGTTATGATGTCCCCTTTTTCATTTCTGATTCTATTTATTTGGGTTCTCTCTTTCCCTGTCTTTACAAGTCTTGCAGTGGCTTGTCAATCTTGTATATTTTTTCAAAGAATCAGAACTGGTTTTATTAATCTTTTGGATTGTTTATTGGGTTTCCAGATCATTGATTTCCTCTCTAAGTTAAATTATTTCCTTCTTTATTCCATGGTTGGGTTCTTTTTTTTGGGTCTTTTTCTAATATTTTGAGTGTGAAGTCAGTTTATTTATGTGGGCGCTTTCTTTTTCCTGATAAATGCTTGCAGAGCTCTGAACTTTTTTGTTACTGCTGCTTTTGCTGTGTCTCACACGTTCTTATAATTTGTGTCTTCATTTTCTTTTCTTTACACGAATATTTGGATTTCTTCTTTGATGTCTTCTCTGAACCTTTGGTTGTTCAGCAGTGAGCTGTTCAGTTTCCATGTGTTTGGTTTGACTTCCTGTTTCTGTGTACAGTAACTTCCATTTTCAGTGCATCATGCTCTGAAAAGATAGTTGACACAATTTATATTGTTTTTATTTTATTGAGGTATGCTTTGTGCCACAACATGTGGTCTATCTTGGAAAATGTTCCATGCACACTGCAGAAAAAAATGTGTATTCAGCATTTTTGGCATGAAAAGCTCTGTATATATCCACTAGCTATCTTTCTTCCTTTTCTTCCCTTCAGGGCCAATATTTCCGTGGTGAGTTTCAGTCTTGTGGATCTATCCATGATTAGTAGTGCAGTGTTAAAGTCTCCAACTATTATTGTGCTATTTTTAGTATCTTCTTTGAGGTCTATTAGCAGTTGTTTTAAGTATTTTGCTGGCCCCTCATTGGGTGCATATATGTTTAGTAGTGTAATTTCTTCCTGGAATACATGCCCCTTAATTAATAAGAAATGGCCTTCATTGTCCCTTTTCAGGGACAAACTTTTTCAGCCTGAAGTGCATATTATCTGAAACTAGTACAGCCACAACGGCCTTTTTGAAGAATTGCTTGTGTGGTACACTTTGTGGTTCAGCATGTGGTCTATCATAGAGAATGTTCCATGTGTACTGGAAAACAATGTGCATTCATTTTTTTTTTTGGATTAAAAACCTTGTTTGGAATTTTGGGATGAAAGCAACATCTGATAGGCAAAACTGTAGATTGAACATGATGTGGTCAATTTCATTGTGGAACTGTCCACCAGGGATTCCCATGTCCAACGCTTCAATTCAACCTTCTGGAACTGTGAGCTCCCATGAATGGTCTTGGTGCACATGATGAACTCAGATAGTCTATCAGCCTGTTCGTTCAGTTCTAGGCCATGGGTCCCGATGTGGAGTTCTTTGGCCGATCTTCTTGGTCCTATCTTGGCATTAAAATCACCGACTATGATCTTGTAGAAGGTGTGATATTTTTTAAAGAACTCCTCCAGTTCCATGTAGAATTTCTCAATTTCTTCTTCCTTGTATGTGGATGTTGGTGTGTAGACAACGAAGATAGAAACTGCTGGCAGTGGGCCACATCTCTTCAAGTGTAACCATCCTTTTTTTCTTTTTTTTTGGGGGGGGTCACACCCAGCTATGCTCAGGGGTTACACCTGGTTCTGCACTCAGGAGTTACTCCTGGAAGTGCTCGGGGACCATATGGGATGCCGGGATCGAACCCAGGTCGGCTGGCGCAAGGCAAATGCCCTACCCGCTGAACTATCGCCCGGCCCTAAGTTCACTTTTAAAGAAAAGAATCAGTTGTCAAGTACATAAATATTATAAATACAAAAATAAACTTAGAAATCTCACCATTTTTTAATACCTGATCAATAAATTTCTAGGAAGCACCTATCAAATCTTTTAAGTCCTGGTAGTAAAATATTAAAAGTCTGATGGGGAACTCTGTAAGGGATTGACCAGCCTATCAGCATTGGAACCAATCTTAGTTCACAGAAATTAAAAAAAAAAAAACAGGGTTAAAAGAATAGCACTGTGGGTAGGGCATTTGCTTTGCATGCAGCCAACCCAGGTTCGATCTCCAGCATCCCATATGGTCCCTGGAGACCAGCCAGGAGTAATTCCTGAGTGCAGAGCCAGGAGTAACCTCTGAGCATTTCAGTGTGATCCAAAAAGCAAAAAATAAAGGGAAAAATAATGAAAGAGAAACAAAACAGGCATTACAGAAAAATGTCTATTTTACCCCCACACAAAGTGAACCTGAGTGAGAAAATATCAGTACAAGTCTCTGGCCCATAGGAGATTAAGTGAGAGGGAAGGATATGGGAGTCACACAGCACAAGCACACAAGTGTACTTAGAGACGGAGTGATAACTCAAAGGACTAAGCATATGTATTGCATGCTGGAATCTACGCTCCATCTTCAGCACCTTAGTTCCCTGAGTACTTCTGGGTCCCCAAACCAAATAAAATAAAATAATAAAAAATCATTCATTGGGGGCCGGAGCAATAGCACAGCGGGGAGAGTGTTTGCCTTGCACGCAGCCAACCCAGGTTCGGTCCCTGGCATCTCATATAGTCCCATGAGTGCAGATTCAGGAGTAACTCCTGAGCATTGCCGGGTGTGACCCAAAAAGCAAAAAAAAAAAAAAAAAAAAAAAAAGGCATTCATTGGGACTAGGGAGATGAGATAGCTCAGGAGACTGGAATGCATGCAAGATTCCAGGTTTGATCCCTGGGCACTGCTGAGTATGGCCCTAGTAGTACTGTAGTACTGTTGAGTATCGCTGGAAGTGACACCAGAACTGCTTGGGAGTCTCCCTCCCAAATAATAAAAACAGGAGCCTGCAAGCTATAGCACAAAGTATTGGGTGCATGCTTTGCATAGAGGCCTGTGTTTGATCTCCAGAAGTTGTCTCCCAAGTATGCTGGGAGCAACCTCCAGGCAGAGAGCAAGGGGTGGCCCCTGAGTGTCTCCTGGTGTGCTCCAACATACTGAAATAATAAGAGTATATGTGCTGCCAAAGCGAGCACTAAAATAATAAGAGTAATACTTAATTTTTATTCCTTCCTCAGTCTTGTTTTTTGTCCTGAAAATTGCTCCTAAATGGACAATATTTATTTATCAGTTATTTGAATAGTAGGTTACTACCACCCAGCTTCCTATCTCCAGGGAATAAGCATTATGTGTGTACTCTTTTGCAGTATTTTGAATTTGCATACTTTCGTATTATACTTAAAGGCTGTTATGAATGTTACTCTTTTTAATGCCCAGGTTGTCCCATCTTTATCTCCTGGGATTCCTTTGCAGTTGACAACTATTTGTCACATTTTAACCATCTTGCCCTGCAAATTCATTTCTCTCTCAAAATAAAACTTAAAAACTACAATGAACCTTTACTCCAGTATCCTCATCCTGCCTCTACCACCCAGAAGTGTTGGGACACTCAGCCCAAGCACCTGTGTGGCTTTACTAACAAACAGCATCATAATGATGAATCCAGTCTGTGCAAGCACACACACACACACACACACACACACACACACACATACACACACACAGACGTATCCCTCTCTCAGGAAACAGTGTATATGCTGTAAGATATGGAACAGTCACCTTAAAGAGCTATAAAATCTTGATTCCAATTTTGCTTGATTTTTTTTTATTTGTTTCCTGTACATGGACCCATTAGTGTGCTCAGGGGACCATGCAGTGCCAGGAACCAAACTAGGACTTCTGAGTGCCTAGCATGTGCTCCAGATCTTTGAGCTATCCTTGCTCGTACCCCCGATCTGTAAGTGCTTTATCACACTCTATAGTATTGTGCAAAGAACTCCTCAGGGGCAGTGTCATTTCTGGTGGTGGGCAGGGGTTAGGCCACACCTGTCACTGCTGAGGGGTTACTCCTACCTCTGTGCTCAGGAATTACTTCAGGCTGTGCTCAGAGACCATATGGGATGCGGTGCAAGGCAAATACCTACTTACTATATCTCTCTGACTCCTCAAGAGACAATGTGATTTTTATTTTTGCACGACAGAGCCTGGCTAGCTACCTGTGTCGTATTTGACATGCCAAATACCAGTAACAATTATAGACCTCATTCCCTTGACCTGATGGAATAGTTTGAGGCTCTTTATGTTCCTGGAGCTGGATGATGCCCTTGGACTATCTCACATGTGACAGGACATATTGAGATGTTACTGGTGCCCGCTCGAGCAAATCAATGATATACGGGAAGACAGTGATACAGTGAACCATCCTATCCGGTTTGTTAGGCATTCAAATGAATCAATGTTTGCGGTCATGTTTGTGTTGACAAGGACACCGACGCCACCAACGCCTCTTTCATCGCATGTTCCGAGGAACAGTTCTTCTCTGGTGTCAAAAACGACATGATGCGATTGACGCCTCCTTATCTCAGTCAGACCAATGATGCCATACTTGATCTTTTGCACTGGCACCATCAGGTCCTCGATATATGCTTCCGTTGCTAGTGTATGTGCATTGAAAGTACAGACTGTTATTTTAGTCCTTCGTTTTGGCAGCTTAGTATGGCCCTGAAATTTTATCAGGTCCTCCTTGTTCATCCTTCTTAGTGCTGCCGTATTAAGGGCTCTTTTTAGGGTCAGTAAGATTAACATTTTTTACTGGTTTTGGCATATTGAATATAAATTGGACAGCTTGCCAGGCTCTGCCCTGTGGGCATTATACTCTTAGTACTTGCTGGGCTAAGCACTGCCAGGAGTAATGTCTGAGTCCAGAGCCAGGAGTAACCCCTGACAACTAGAATGGGAAGGAATGGGAGTGAAGATAGACAGTCGGCAACTACAACACCTCCGCTTTGCTCATGACATCATTCTAATAACTCCAAACATTAGCCAAGCGGCACAAATGTTGGCTGACTTCGACCGAGAATGTGGAAAGACAGGTCTACAGCTGAATCGCAACAAAGCTATGTTCATGAGATATGAACTATTTCCAGAGGCCCCATTCACTTTCAATGGAACAAACACCTCTGAATGCAGCAGTTATGTGTACCTACGTCGAGAAGTAAACATGATGAATGACCTAAAACCTAAGCTGCATAGGAGGAAGAGAGCGGCATGGAATGCCTCCAAAAGCATCGAAGAAATAGCACATCTCTTCAACTCCACAGTTCTCCCTGCATTAACATACACCTCAGAGACCTGGGCCCTACGAAAGCAGGCTGAGAATGCTATTCAGGTCTCCCAAAGAGAAATCTAAAGAGCTATGCATGGACTATCACGCCTCACTCAAGTGAAAGAAGGAATCCAGAGCTCCGACCTCTGATGCTGTTCCAGAGTCAGGGATGCTGTCTCGTTTGCCAAGGCATCGAAAATCAGATGGGCTGGGACATGTAATGCGATTTGGAGATGCCCTCTGGACTAGAGCTATTACCGACTGGATCCCACGGGATGTCAAAAGATCACATGGCCGCCCACCTACAAGTTGGTCATAGTTCTTCTTCAAGACCCTGAATGAATGGTTTGAGGCTCTTCTTATTCCTGAAGCAATCAGATGCCATTAGGCTATACTGGCACGTGATAGGATCAAATGGAAATGTTACCTGTGCCCGCTAGAGCAAATTGATGAATAACGGGATGTCAAGTGATCAAGTGATCAAGTGAAAAGCCCTGATATATCAACCAGTTCTATTTTTTCCATTTCTTCCTTCAGGGCCAATATTTCCTTGGTGAGTTTCAGTCTTGTTAATCTATCAAGAGTTGATAAAGCAGTGTTGAAGTCTTCTATTGTGTTACTATCAATGTCTTTGAAGTCTATTAGCAGTTGTTTTAAGTATTTTGCTGGCTCCTCATTGGGTGTATATATGTTTAGTAGTGAAATTTTTTTCCTGGTATAAATATCCCTTATTTATTAAGAAATGGCCTTCTCTGTCCCTTTTAACCTTTTCAATCTGAAGTCTATGTTGCCAGATACTAGTATGGCCACACTGGCCTTTTTGTTGCATTTTTTTTTTTGCTTTTTTTTGGGGGGGTCACACCTGGCAATGCTCAGGGGTTTCTCCCTGGCTCTGCACTCAGGAATCACTCCTGGCGGTGTTGCAGTTGTTTTTGTGTAGAATTGTCTTCCAGCCTTTGACTTTGAGTCTGTTTGCTCTGATTATTCAGATGTGTTTCTTTTAGGCAGCAGAATGTTGGATTCAGTGTTTTAATCCATTTTGCTACTATATGTCTCTTAATTGGTGCATTTAGGCCACTGACATTGAGAGATGTTATTGTCATGTGATTTTGTGCCATCTTTTTGAATAAATTGTTGTGCTTTTTAGGGTTTGTCTCATTAGCTCCTTCAGTCCTTCCTTTAATGTTGGTTTTGAGTCTATGAATTTCTTGATCTTTACTTATCTATGAATTTGTGTGTCTTTCCTTCAAATATGAATGTGAGTCTGGCTGGGTAAAGAATTCTTGGTGAGGCATCGTTGCATCTATTCACATATCCCACCATTGTCTTCGGGCCTAGAGTGTTTCATCTGAAAAATCTGCTGTAAATCTTAAGAATTTTCCTTTGTATATGGTTTCCTTCTTTTATCTTGCTGCTTTCAGTATTCTATCTCCATCTATGGGTCTTGTCATTTTGATTAGGATATGTCTTGGAGTATTCTTATTTGGGTTTCTTTTTAGCTGATACCCTTCAGGCCTCCTGAATCTGGGAGCATGTGTTCTTTAGTTCTGGGAACTTATCAGAACTATCAGAACTTATCAGAACTATCAGAACTTATCAGAACTTATCAGAACACATTAAAGAACATGTGTTCTTTAGTTCTGGGAACTTATCAGCTTTGATAGTTGATTTTTCATAAGGATTTTCTTCCTGTCTCTCTGTGACTCCAGTGATCCTTATTTAATTCTTGTTGGCTTCATCTCAGTTATCTCTTGTTGTGTGTTGTTACTGTTAGTCTTTTGTTCCTACTTCTGCTGTTGCCTAGAAAACACCGTACCTCATTTTGGAGCTTGCTGATTCTGTCCTCAGTGGCTTTTAATCTTCTGCGAAGGCCTTCTAATGAGTTTTTCATTTCACCCACCACAGGTTTTTTTTTTTTTTTAAGTGAAACAGGTTTAATTAAGGAGTCTTTAGGAAAGGGAAGGAGGTGGGGAAGCAAGAGAAAGAGTACACATCTCAAGAGGGGAGATGAGGGCAACACACGTGCTTGGGCACTACATATGCTTGGCCACGTGGGCTCAGGCAGCATGTGCACCCTGTCCTTTGGTCAGGATGGTTTTTATAGATTTCCAAAGCTACTCCCATATGGGGCTTCAACCTAGGTTGCTAGGGCCATTTCCAAGGGGAGTAGACTTTGGGAGTGGTCTTCTTTGAAATCTCCTTTTCTTGACCTCTGTCCTGCTGGGTCTTCTGTCCTGTAATATAGCCTGATTAAGGGCTGGGCAGAGAAAGGTTGATCCAGCTCCCTCAGGGTTTGTTGTTGGTTAATGGATCTCATCAAGTCGTGGTTCCTGGTTCCAAAAGGTGACCTTGGACAGCCTTAGGGCAAGAACCATTGCCATGTGTGGACCACCTGAACAGTTTTAATGTCTGTTATTTCTGTTTGCATTTTCATTACTTCTCCTTTCATTTCCTCTTGCATTTTATTGGCTCTGTGTTCCATTGCTTCTTTGAGTTCCTTATGCATCCTTAACAGCTCACTTCGAAATTCCTATATTGAAGAGGTTATACAGTTCATCATTCCTGCTTGGCTTAACTTGGCAGGTGGCTTTGCTTACAGAGATCGATGGAATTCTGCATTGCTTTACCATTATGATCATTAAAGGTCATAACTAGTATGTTCTTGTGTGGCTGGGCAATACAGTGGGGTTGTCGATGGTTGATCACTGAGTTTTGTGTGATGTGGGAGTTTTGTGGCTAATGTACCCCAGTATTTCTATATAGGCTATCCAAAAACTAACTACTTTGCATGGACGAGGGTCACCCGAATGCTACTGTGCTGCACGGTTTTGAGTTTTGGGGGTGTGAAACCTGGGGTAGCGTGGTCAAAGTCAGGGAGATTGGTGCCAGGAAGTGTGTTGGGTCGCAGTCCATGGAACTGGGCATTCCAGATGCCAGGCTCTTTGTCCTCTTGCTTTCCTGGAGGTTGGTGGGGTTGGCAGTGGGTGTGGGCAGCTGGGAGTCCAAATGCACCTGGGATCACTTGTATAACCTGTCTTCCCGTTGTTCATGGATTTGCTCGAGTGAGCAATAGTAAACTCTCCATACGTCTATAAGCAAGTGTATGCCAAGGGCATCTGTTTACTCCAGAGACAGGAAGAGCCTCAAACCATTCCTTCATGTCATAGGAATGAGGTCCATAATTGTTACTGGTTTTTGGCATATCAAATACAACATGAGTAGCTTGCCAGGCTCTGCCGTGCACCTGGGATAGTGCAGGTGAAATCAGGGAGATTGTGCCAGGGAGTGTGTTGGGCCCCGGTCAGCCAAACTTGAGTGCTCCGCCGCCAGGCTCTTTTGTCCTCTTGCTTGCCTCTGATAGTTTTTAATTAACAACCATATTGACTTCTATAAAGACTAGATAGAGATTCCCATTTCTCCCACATCTTGTTCACTGAATTACTTGAGTGGGTGCCAGTAATGTCTCCATTCGTTGGGAATGAGGTCCATTATTGTTACTGTTTTTGGCATATCAAAAACAGGCAGCTTGCCAGGCTTTGCCAATCTTTACCAATGCCAGTTGTTGATTGTCTTTTGGTGAGTGCCAATCTCTCTGGAGAGAGATGATTAGTGATATTTATGATTTTTATATGCTTTTGACCATTGTATTTCTTTGATGAAATTTCTGTTCATCTCATCTCCCCACTCTTTCATGAGGTTTGATATTGTTTTCTTGTAGAGTTCTATATATTTTGAATATTAATCCTTTATCAGATGAGTGGTGTGATAATTTTTTTCTAATCTGTGGACTTTCTTTTGTATTATGGTCATTATTTCTTTTGAGGTGCAGAAGCTTTTTAATTTAATGTGGTCCTATTTAACATTTCTTCCAATTTCTTGGTCAGTGAAATTTTATGGTTAAGGCTGTCTCTAGAATTGAATATCCTGACACACTTACTGAACTATGCAATCATTTAGTCTTTGAAAAAGGGCAAGAAATATGAAGTAGAAAAAGGAATGTCTCTTCAACAAGTGGAGCTGGGAATATTGGACAGCTACATAGATAAAAATGAACTCTGACGTCTCTAATGCCAGACATTAGAGATAGATAAAAATGAACTCTGGCATCTCTAATGCCATACACAGAAGTTAGATAAAATGGATTAAAGACTTCTGTATCAGACCTGAATCCATAAGGTCCATGACTAAAAATGTAGGAAGAAGTCTCCATGACATTGGAACTAAAGGAATCCTCAAATACGCAACATCACTAACAAAGCAAGTGGAAGCAAAGAGAAACAAGTGGGTCTACATTAAACTAAAATCTTCTGCACCTCAAAAGAAATAGTGACTATATACATAGACAGCCCAGGGAATGCGGAAAATTATGAATACCCATCAGACAAGGGGTTAATATGCAACATATGTAAGGCCCTGGTAGAAATTTACAAGAAAAACCCTCTAATTCCATCAAAAAATGGGGAGAAGAAATGAACAGAAAGTTCCTCAGAGAAAAAATATAAAGGGCTGAAAAGCACATGAAAGAATGCTGTACATAGCTAATCATCGGGAGGTGCAAATCAAAACCACAATGATGCATCATCTCATACCACCGAGACTGGCACAATAAACAAGAACACGAACAATCAGTGCTGGTATGCATGTGGGGAGAAAGGGATCTCATTCACTCTCATTCAGTGGGGACATTGAATGGTTCAGTCATCTTGGAAAACAATATGGGCATTCCTCAAAAAAATAGAAATTGAACTTCTGGGAAAATAACCTTCTGGCCAAAATGCTCATAGAAATATTTTCTTTACTTCTTTGTGCATTGCAGCACTTTTCAAAACAGCCACTGGAAACCACCCAAGTGCTCAAGAATAGACGATGTGTTAAAGAAACAATGCTACATGTAAGCAATGGAATATACATGCAGCATTGGAATATTGTTTACATGTAAACAATGGACTATCATTTACATGTAAACAATGGAATATTATTTACATGTTTACATGAAGCCACCAGGAAAAAAATGAAGTCATGAAGTTCATTTATAATGAATGGATGTACATGAGAATAATATGCTTGTTGGGACTATTCAGAAGTGGAGGGACAGACATAGAATGATTGAATTCATTTGTGGGATATAAAAATCATAGTATGAGACTAATACCCAAGAACAGTAGAATATCCAGGAAGACTGGTCAGTGGTTGGAAGTCTTCCTCAAGTGCTAGGGAAAAGGCAGTTGGGATAGAGAAAGGGCCACTATGACAGACATTGAGAAATGATAATTCTGGCGAAGAACTGCATGCTGAAAGTAGGTAATTACCTCTAAGCACCTGTATTGCAAAGCATAATTCCCAGAAGGAGAAATAGATGAAAATTGCCTGTGACAGAGTCTCTTTGTGGTGGAGAGGCGGTTGAAGGAAATACATTTAGCCCATTTTACTTTTATTTTGGAACAATTAAAGTAAATGAGAAATCACCAATGTGATTGGTGAGTGTGCTAACAACATTCTCTGTTCCTTATGACCTTAGTGTGTTTGTGCCTGTGGGTGTGTTGTGATTTTGGCTTCACGTGTTGTTGAATAGTGTGGCAGTGATCAGGTTTTAATGTAATGCAACATTTTCATATGTATTCTTGTACAGGATTTCTTTAAGTTTTGTACATTTGCTCAAACAATATTTTTAATGAACATTTAGAAACTAAACATAGACATTTGTGAGTATTTGTGTTGGTGTTTGATTTGAAGGGAGCCTTGTCCTTAGAACTACAAGAGAAGTGGATGCAAGGAGATGACATATCAGTGAATAGTCATTCTATGCCTTGTTGAAGCCAAGAGTGAAAGAGTTACACCAGACACAGAAGAAGGCTATGATAGAAGTGATGAAGATCTTTTGTTTTGGAGAACTTCCTGGTAGTTATTACCATTATTTCACGGCATTTATGTTAAAGTATTTCTCTCATTTTATATTTTTACTTTAGAACAATTCCTGGATTGTTCCATGCTTGGTGAGTGTGTAAAAACAATTCCATGCTTGGTGAGTGTGTAAAATGATCTCTGTAACTACATACAGATGTGCATGTGCCTATGAATGTGTGCCTTTAATGTATGTGTGTGTGTGTTTGAGTGTGAAAGTTTGTGACTGTGCCTTTTATCTTCTGTCAGTACTAACCAGGCCTGACCCTGCTTAGCTTCCGAGATCAGATGAGATCGGGCGCATTCAGGGTGGTATGGCCATAGACATCCCTTTTATCTTCATGAGTGATTGATGTGGTGATAATTCTTTAATGTTATATATAAAATATTTTAATAGTTTCTTGTTGTCCAGTATTTCTTGATAAGGCTTATACATTTCTAACTAATTTATAATTGTGGACATTCAAAAGCTGAGCACTGGAGCCGGAGCAATAGCCCAGCAGGTAGGATATTTGCCTTGCATGTGGCCAACCTGTGCCAGCCCGGGTTCAATCCCCGGCATCCCATATGGTTCCCCAAGCACCGCGAGGAGTGGTTCCTGAGTGCAGAGCCAGGAGAAACCCGTGAGCATTGCCGGGTGTGACCCAAAAAGCAAAAAAAAAAAAAAAGCTGAAAGCTGAGCACTGGCATTTATGTGTTTGTGCATGTATACTTGCAGTTGAAGGAACCTTTGTGATTGCTTTCTATGGGTCTGAAACCTCTAAGTCACACTAATCCCCTTGCAGTTAATCTTGGTCCACAAATGTAAATTTATCTTGGTTTCTTTTCATTCGTAGTTAATTTCTATCTTGTTCTTTAAAAAGCTCCTTTATGCCCAGTGTTGCTGCTATTTATCTTACATCACTTGATCACTTGATCACTTGAATCCCGTTATTCATCGATTTGCTCGAGCAGGCACCAGTAACATTTCCATTGGACCCTATCACGTGCCAATGTAGCCCAATGGCATCTGGTTGATTCAGGAATATGAAGAGCCTCGAACCGTTCCTTCAGGGTCTTGACAAGGAAGTTTGACCATCTTGTAGGTGGGCGGCCAAATGATCTTTTGACATCCCGTGGGATCCAGTCGGTAACGGCTCTAGTGCGTGCAGCGGTTGTCTCCAAATCGCATTACATGTCCAGCCCATCTGATTTTCGATGCCTTGGCAAATGAGACAGCATCCCTGATTCTGGAATAGCGACGGAGGTCAGAACTCCGGATTCCTTCTCTCACTTGAGTGAGGCATGATATTCCAAGCATAGCTCTTCGATTCCTCTCTGGGAGACCCGAATAGCATTATCATCCTGCTTTCATAGGGCCCAGATTTCTGAGGCGTATGTTAATGCAGGGAGAATGGTGGAGTCAAAGAGATGTGCCCCCGAGCCGGAGGTTCTTTGTCCTTTGAAGGGTGTTATTTTAAGTGCATTTGCTTTAGCACTCACTAGTTTGCTCTATGAGTTTTATTTTCCATTAATTATTACATAAAGTTCTTCAAAAACACTTCATAGCACCAAATGAAGGAGGAAAACTGTTGGCGGCTCCAGAGGGCCCAATTGGGGACTGGAGAGTGTAGGCGGCCAGTTGGAAGAAGTATAAGATGGAGGGACTCGGTGCATCAAATTAAGGCCACGTCCTTTGTACTCATAGGTGATGGCAAGGCCAGGTATGTGGAGGCCAATCTTGGAGGGCAAAGAACCACACGCCTGCCTCTGGGCGCCGTTCAGAGAGACACTCGTGTATTCAGCAAGACATATAAGCTTTCATAGCTATACATTCAAAGGGGAAGGAAACAGTTTGCACAAGCACCCCTTAGTTGTCTTCTGCAGTACTTCCAGAGATAGGGTAAAACGTACATCAAAATAGGCTAGTGTGGTCAATGTTTACCATTTGTCATGGCCCAGAGCTTTCCATTCTTTCTTCCCATGTTTTTCTGCTGCCTGTGATCTGATTCAGCAGGTTTGGTGGATGCCTTATAGCAGCAGGCATGGGTTAGACCTCCAGGGGAGTCTCCCACCACCAACCTCCTTCGGGGGCAGGGCTCTGATTCTTTCAGGCAGTCTTTTCTGCTGACCACAAGGAGTGGCCCCATACCACCTTCTTTTTTATTTAATTATAGCTCAGAGCCAAAGTAAAACTGCTGGAGATTTTTAGGCAGAAGTTGATAATGATGAACAAGGGCTTGATTGACTATTACCTGGGTCATGCTACAAATTTAAAATTGTACAAACTAAATTAAACAGGTGGCCATACCAAAATTAGAATCAGCAACATAAGGGATCCCAGTAAAAGAGGAGTCATATAGTCAAGGGATTTTGCAGAACAAAAGGGGTCCTGTGCAGTAATTAATATGTTGGAACAGGGGTTGGGATTAGGGCAATATTCTTTGGCTTGAGCAATGAGCTGGTTGATGTGACTTCATGTTGTTCAGGTTAGGTATTTCTGGCATTTCCGTTTGCTCCTTCATTTCTTTCTCCAGTATTTCAAGGACAGTTTGGCCATTTTCTCCAAGGATGGGTTGCTATTGGCTAGCTGATATAAACAGAGGTTTTGCACTATTCTGTAGAAAAACACATACAAACCCTATCCCTATTGAAAAACACACACAAACCTTATCCCTATTGTTAGAAAGGGGTCTGGTCCTTTCCAAATTCTAAGTAATTTATAATTGTGAGCATTGAAACTTAGCATTGGCATTTATGTGGCAGGTGAAGAGGTTTGTAACTACTCTCCTGGTCTGAATCTCCTGGTAAGCATTTTTAGGGCTATGCTATGTTGGCAATAGCCCAGCGGGTAGGGCGTTTGCCTTGCATGCACTGTGCTGGCCCGGGTTCAATCCCCTGGCATCCCATATCGTCCCCCGAGCACCGCCAGGAGTAATTCCTGAGTGCAGAGCCAGGAGTAGCCCCTGAGCATTGCCAGGTGTTACCCAAAAAAGCAAAAAAAAATTTTTTTAACACTTCCAAGACAAGTGTTATTGGTCTGATAAGAAGATTGACATTCTAAAAACATTAATTCTAGTACACACTACTTTCCTCTATGAGTTTCATTCTCCATTACTAATACTGATGTTCTGCAAAACCAATTCACTGAGATCAAGTGAAAAGGTAACCTTGCCTCCATACCATTTCTCTAAATCATTTGGTAGAGGGAGTTCCGATTACTGAGGCCTAAGGAATCTAGTCAGACCCATTAAGAATAGATGTTCGGGTAACTGGTAAAGGGTGCTTGACACACAGCTCATTATAAACAATAACAAAGAAAAAGGGCTTTTCTCTGGCAAGCATTATGATAATTACATACACATCTATCTGGTAAAGATGAGCCACCACGGTGCCTTATGTGAGGCAGCAAGGAGGGAGACTATCACTTTTTCCTGACCCGCCTCTGCTGCTCCCGGACCCTCACTCAGGGCAGGCATTCCCAGGCCTTCCAGGTTCTTGTCTTTGCCTCTCTGAAAAAATTTCAGGAGAGGAGCAGTGAAGTAAAAACAGATTTTATTTGGAGGTTTTGAGGAAGGGGAAGTTGGAGAGAAAGTGAGTGAGAGATTCACATCTCAAGAGGGGGAGATGTGGGCGACACATGTGCTCAGTGGTCACATGTGGAACCACGTGGCCACAAGCAGCACATGGGCTCAGGCAGCATGTGTGCGGCCTTCCCTCTTCGAGGTGGCTTTCATAGACTTTTTCCTCAAGCTTCTCCCATGTGTTACTTCTGCCTAGGTAAGAATACTGCTGCTAAGATGTTGTCAAGGAGGTAGTGTTGGGAGTGGTGGATTTTTTTGACATATCTTTCCTGAACTTTGTTCCAGTTGGAGCTTCTCTCCCGAGGGGGTTCAGCTACCTCAGGGTCTCATGGCACTAGTTGAAGCCTTACTAGGCTTTAGTTCCTGTTTCTGCAAAGATTTTTTGTAGACATCCTAGGAATTTTATTGTCATGGGTTTTCTCCTGTCTATCTGCCTACATCTTATTCAGTAAATAAATGAACTAAATTTACTCATGTCTCTTCCTGTTGAACAAACCATAGGCAGAGGAATCAGAACTACTCTTGGTGAGAGTGTCACTGTGCGCCTGTATGTCTGCCCTTGTTCACAATAGTGTGTATTTGTTTGTGATTTTGCCTTAGTTGGGTGTATTTTTATGACTGTGCTATGTCGGCAAGATTTAAATTTAAGTTTTATATTAAAATTTTTTTTTTTTTTTTTTTTTTTTTTTTGCTTTTTTGGTCACACCCGGCAATGCTCAGGGGTTACTCCCTGGCTCTGCACTCAGGAATCACTCCTGGCGGTGCTCGGGGACCATATGGGATGCCGAGGATCGAACCCGGGCCGGCATGGGCCGGCCGCGTGCAAGGCAAACGCCCTACCCGCTGGGCTATCGCTCCGGCCCCTAAGTTTTATATTAAAATTTTGGTATGCTTAGATATTTCCAGGATTTTGCTTCAAGGTTTTTACATTTTACATAGTTGTATTCTTTTTTGAAGTTTTTCAGTTTTCAAGCATTTGCATTTGAGTTTTGTGAGTCTATAAGGAGGAGGATATGTGAGTGGCCTCTGTTGGTCTCTAAGATTATTTTCCTAACTCTTTGGGTCTTGTAACTGCAGTTTTTTCTCTTTTTATATTTTTTCATTTTTTTATTCTATTGGAAATTTGTTTGGATGGTGTCTGCCCTGATCATTGGTGTTTTTTCTTCTTAGTCTGTGTTATTCTTTGTGTAATTGAGGCTAACTTCAGTGTCTTTCTGAATTATATGAATGGTAATAAGACTTAAGTGTCATCTACATTTTTTGAGATGTTCTATATTGTCCTGGAATGATTACCAAGTTTTTTTTTCATTTTCCCTAATTTATTATTTGTGAATTAATACAGAAAGTAACAGTGACATTTGTGTTTGTGTGTGTGTTGCATTTTGGGGTTGGAGGATGTGATTTTCTGGCTCTCTTGTGTATGGAAACATGCAAGACAACTCCCATGCCTTATTTAAATATACCCAGTGGGTCCTATTGTATACATATTGTTCTTGCTTTTTTTCCAGTTTTTGCTCTTGAAAGTTGTCTTCCTGAGGTCATTTTAAAAAAAATTTTTTATTATATCATGTGTGATATACCATTACAAGGATGTTCATAATTGCGTCTCCGTCATACAGTGTTCTAGCACCCATCCCTCTACCAGTGCCAAATTCCCAAACACGCCCCCACAACCCAAACCCTGCCTGCCCCTATTGCAGGCACATTTTACTTCTCTGTCTTTCTCTTTGTCTCTGTCCCTGTATTTCTTTCTCTCTCTTCTGTTATACTTTGTGGCTTGCCCTATAGATACTAATGACATATGGTGTCTCTATGTGGATATTCAATAGTGAGTATTATGATGTCACACTAGAACATCATAATTCCTAGTGTGACATCAAATTCCTCATTCCCATAACCTCTGCAGTTTGTTGCAGCTAGAATGATCATTAAAGTGTATAAATGAGAAAGATCCTGGGAAGGGCCTGGTGCTAAAAATGCGTTATAGTCTAAGATTGTCATGTGTCAGTGGATTGGTGTGTCTGTCTTCCGGTGGTTGGCTGTGGTGGCTGGGAACTCAGGGCCATGCCCACTGACTCAGAGTCTGGGAATGGGTGGAGGAGCACAAATACCCGCTCCGAGTCTGGCCAGTGTGGCCACCTGTATGCTGAGCAAGCCCTAGGAGCTATGTAGGACACAACCAGGGGCAGACTGAGCCTTTTTGAAAATGCTCATTCAGCATAGTAAATTGCTAATGAGTCTCCTGTGTAGTGTGTTCTAAACTGGGCCCAAATCTTTACGGTGGCAATTGATTTCCTTGATTTTCTCACTTCTGATGAAATTCTTAAAAAAATATTTGTCCTGACCCCAGTGAAAATAGAACCTGGCCACAAATAACTTGAGTATGGATGATTATTAGAGATGTGGGTGTCCAGTGTCAAAGAAACTTAGTTTGGTTTTCCATAACAGAAGTGTGTTATTTTCTAAGTCTACTGTGATGGTTGATGGAAATAATCAAGAACAAAGTGTTAGAAATGAAATCTTAGTGTTGTTTTATGACTTTCTGAAGCCAAGAGTTAAAGTGATATGACCTCTAACAAATGAGATAGCATTCTTTTGTTTTGGTGAACCAAACACTTGGTAGGTATTTTGGTAAACCCTTTGTTTTGGTGAATGTATTGATAGGCATTTTGGTAGTTCATTTTGCTATGAACCTTCATGGCAGTATATGAATATAATTCAACAATTTTATTTTTATTTTAGCATAATCCATTGATAGATGAATCACTGATGATTGTTTTGACAATGATTTGTGTACCCGAGTACACAAATCATTCGTGTGTTTGTGTCCTGAGTATGTATGTGACTGTATCTTTATGTATGTATTCCTGAGTGATATGGCATAATGATTGGTTTTTAATGTCAAAAAATTTTCATATGTATTGTTCTGGTCCAGTATGTCTTAAGTTTTGTACATTTTCCCCATGAGATTGTTTGTGAACATTCCATAGGCCTGTGACATAGTGACTCAGTATTTGAATGTGAATGGGACATTATGCTCTTTCTGTGTTACCTGAAATGCGCAAGAGAAGGGGATACATGTGAGGAGATGACAATTTATAAATAGGCATGTTATGCCTTGCTGAAGCTGAGTCAAAGTGTCAAAGCTGTAAAAAAGTGATGAAGCTTTTCGTTTGGTGTGACTTCAGGAAGTTTACCAATTTCTTCATGGTACTTATGTTAATGATTTCACTCATTTCATTTTTACTTTAGAACAGTCTATCATTAGAAGAATCACCTCAGCAATTGATGAGTTATTGAAATGACTTCTCTGTGTACCAAATGGGAATGTGCCTGTAAATGTGTGTGTACGTTTGTGGATATGCATTACTGTTTGTCTGTGAGTTTGGTTCTCTCTGAAGAGAGAGAGAGAGGGAGAGAGAGAAAAAAAAGAGAGAGAGAGAGAGAGAGAGAGAGAGAGAGAGAGAGACCTCAGCCCGGATCATCGACAGCCACCCTGAAGCAGGAATTTTTTTTCAATCTGGCCCAGGTATGCTGAACCAGAGACTCTCAGACATGGGGCAGAGCTGCCACTTGCTCTCCCTGTGCCCAGCTGCTCGTGAGGTGCCCGGAAGGCATGGCGGGTTCTAGCCCTGGCCTGCCATCCCAGCTGAGCCTCACAACAAGCCAGACAACCCTCCCCCAACTCCATGGGGTCTGCCATTTTCCACATCCAAACTTCCCTCTCGTCACAACTCCACCCAGCAGACAAGACTATCATAGTCCGGCTCGCACGGCTGCTAGCAGTCATACGGTTTATCAATAAATGCTTTATTTAGAGGTGACTACAACAGTATGCCACCTGCACGGCAAGCCTAGCAAGCTGCTCGTGTAGTATTTGATATGCCAAATACCAGTAACATTTATATTAGGTCATTCCCATGACTTAATATAATTGTTTGAGGCTCTTTATGTTCCTGGAGCGGGCGGATGCCTTTGGGTTCTACTAGCATGAGACGGGACATATGGAGATATTACTGGTGCCCCGCTCCAGCAAATAGATGATTAACGGGAAGATAGTGCTAGTGATAGTTGGTTCTCTCTATATCTTCATGTGCCATTGACATGGTGAAAATTTTTTATTCTTATATAAATATTTATATTTCCTCATGTTCTGTATTGATAATGCTTCTATATCTTTAATTAATTTATAATTTTGAACAATTAGAGTTTCCTAACTGCAATTTTTCTGTTTTTAATCACTTGATCACTTGACATCCCGATATCCACGCGGTAACCAAGTTCATTGAGGTTTGTAGTGAGTTCAAGATGCCGTTCTTTCTCCCATTCATTGATTTAAAGAAAGCCTTTGATTCTGTTGAGAACGAAGCGGTCATCAAAGCCCTAGTTAAACGAGGCATTCAAACGAGGCATTCTTCATGAGCTGTATTACATTTTCACCACCAGGATCTCACCATTCTATAAGGAAGTGATCATTGATGTCAAAAGAGGGATTTGGCAGGGTGATACCATTTCACTGAAACTCTTCAGTGCCACCCTCGAACTTTATGTGACAATTAGAATGGGAAGGAATTTGAGTGAAGATAGATTGCTGGCAACTACACCACCTCCGCTTTGCTGATGACATCGTTCTAATAACACCAAACATTAACCAAGCAGCACAAATGCTGGCTGACTTTCATCGAGAATGTGGAAAGATAGGTCTACAGCTGAATCTCAACAAAACTATGTTCATGAAAAATGAACTAGTTCATTTGCAGAATTTGGTATGTGGGCAGGTGAACGTGGCTATCAAAGAGATCTGAGTAGAAGTCATGAATAATCTCCTCCATTGCCTTTCTGGAAGATGTGATAGATCCATCAGGACATCGGAGGGCAGTCATCTTGGTCTTATAGTTGGCGAAGGACAAGCAGGTGTTGCTAATGCTTTTCCAGGCTTCTGCTGCATTGAACAGTATTTCTGCTCTTCTCTCTATGAGGTCTTCCTTTATCGCTTCTCTGCACTTTTTTGTATGCTTGGACGTTAGCATTTGGTTGCCTGAGGCTCATGCCTTGCCTCATTGGTGAATGAGCTTGAGAGTTTTTGAAGACTGGAGTCCTTTGGGGTCTTTCTTTCTCTCAGCATTCTTCACACAATCATGGAGATGCTGAACCAGTCGGTCATATTCTCCATTGATGTCGTCAATGATGGTATCTTCCCATGTTGCTGCAATAGTGCCAAAGAGTTCCCAGTTGGTGGTGGTCATTCTGGGAGTTTTCTTCTTAAACATTGCAGCCTTCCCCCTTGTGTGAAGTAGAATTTTGCATGAAGGGGACGGTGGTCCCATCCTGTTTAGAATTTTTGGACGACAGCAACATCTGTCAGGCAAAACCATAGATTGAAGGTGATGTGGTCAATTTCATTTGTGGAACTGTCCACCAGGGGATTCCCATGTCCAACGTTTCGATTCAGCCTTCTGGAACTGTGAGTTCCCATGAATGGTCTTGGTGGACATGCTGAACTCAGATAGTCTCTCACCCTGTTCGTTCCATTTTAGGCCATGGGTCCCAATGTGGAGTTCTTCAGCCGATCTTCTCAGTCCTATCTTGGCATTAAAATCACCGACTATGATCTTGTAGAAGGTGTGATCATTTTTATAGAACTCCTCCAGTTCCATGTAGAATTTCTCAATTTCTTCTTCCTTGTATGTGGATATTGGTGCGTAGGACAACGAAGATAGAAACTTCTGGCAGTGGGCCACATCTCTTCAAGTGTAATCATCCTATCAGGTTTGTTAGGCATTCAAATGAATCAGTGTTCGCGGTCATGCTCGTGATGACAAGGACACCGACGTCACTGACGTCTCTTTCATTGCATGTTCCAAGGAACAGTTCTTCTCCGGTGTCAAAAACGGCGTGATGCGATTGAGGCCTCCTCGTTTCAGTCAGACCAGTGATGTCATACTTGATCTTTTGCGCTTGCACCTTCAGGTCCTCGACATATGCTTCTGTTGCCAGTGTACGTGCATTGAAAGTACAGACTGTCATTTTAGTCCTTCTTCGTTTTGGCAGCTTAGTATGGCCCTGAAATTTTATCAGGCCCTCCTTGTTCGTCCTTCTTAGTGCTGCCGTATTAAGGGCTCTTTCAGGGTCAGGAAGATGAACATTTTTTATTACTGGTTTTGGCATATTAAATACGCATTGGACAGCTTGCCAGGCTCTGCCGTGTGGGCGGTATACTCTTAGTAGCTTGCTGGGCTAAGCACTGCCAGGAGTAATTCCTGAGTGCAGAGCCAGGAGTAAGCCCCTGAGCATTGCTGAGTGTGATGTCGCTCTCCGCCCTGACAAGCAGCACATACTCTTCAGCCGCTCCACTTAGCCGGAGGACACATGGCCTGTGTCCCGGTAGTCCCACTGGCAAACATGGCAGCGGTGAAGATGGTAAAGAAAGATGACTACCGGTGTCCATAATCGTGTCGCCCTGGGGGTAGGGTCTGAGTCCCCGCCGGAGGTCGCCTGGGAACGGGGGCTGCAAAGCGAGGGGCTCCTCGAGTGTCGCCGCGAGTTGTGCCGCGCTGCCCGCATGGCCAGTCCCGAGCCCGCGCCAGGGTCCCCGCCTTGCTTCCTCGCCCGAGTCGGGGCTCTGCTGCCTGGCTCCCACCTCCGCCATCGCCGCCACCTAGCCGCTTCCCGAGCCACCGCTGCCTAAGGCCCTGCCATCTTTTTTTAATCTGGAAGATAATTTCTGTATATTGTTCTTTAAAAGCGCTCCTTTTGCTGAATATAGGCATTGTTGGTATGATAGGAAGGTGTTCTTAGGACATTTGCTCTAGTATGCACTACTGTCCCATATGATTTTCACTTATGTTAATGATCATGATGTTCTCAAAACTGCATCGCTGAGATAAGTTAAAAAGATAACCTGATAAAATAAAATTTCTCTAAGTCGCTTTATAAGAGAATGGTGATTACTAAGGCCTAGCAACCTAGTCAGTTCCTTTAAGATAAATGTTCTGTTAATTGGTAAGTCTGCTTGGCACAGCAGTTCACTATAAACAATAACAGGCTTAAAGGCATTTCTCTGGCAAGCCTCTGGTAAATACATATATATCTTTCCAGTAGATACACAAACTGAACTACTTATCTTTCTTTTAGAACAATTCATAAGCAGAGGAATAAGACTACTCTTGATGAGTTTGTTGAAAAAAAATCCAGGTATGTGTGCCTGCATGTCAATCCTTTTGATAATGTATGTTGGTTTGTGATTTTTGCCTTAGTGAGATGTGCTTTCAGTGATGTACTATGGTGGCAAGATTTGAATTTATATTAAGTTTTAGGTACACTTGGACATTTCTAGGATTTTGTATCAAGGTTTTCAAGTTTTTCCTAATTTTACTGTGTGTGAAGCTCTTCAGTTATCAAGCATATAAAGCATTTGCATTTGAGCGTTTATGTGTGAGTGCATAAAGATTGACAGTACATGTGAATTGCACCTGTCCATCTTTAACCTACAGGCAGACTGTAATTGTTTACCTACGTCTTTTGTTCTCCAAAGTGTATTTTACTATTTTTCTTTTATTAAAAAGATTTTTTGCTTTATTTGAAATTTGTTTGGATGGTGTGTGCCATACCCAGCAGTGTGTGTTCATCATAGGCGTTGTTAGATTTTGTATGATTCAGTGTTACTGCGGTCTCTTCCCGAATGATATTAATGGTAATAATTTTGTAGTTACTTTCATATTTCTTGAGATGTTCTATATTATCCAGGAATTATTACCAAGATTGCTCGCTTTTCATTTTTCCGAACATATTTGTGAATTTATATAAAGAGAAAAGTAACAATTGTGTCTCTCTGTGTGTGTGTGTGTGTGTGTGTGTGTGTGTGTCTGTTTTGGGGTTGGGAGATGTGATGGTTGGCACTCTTGTGGATTGAAACCAGCACAAGATGTCTTATTACAATACACATTGGGGCCCCTACTGTGCATGGTTTTATTGTTTTCTTTTCTGTTGTTGTTGTTTTTCAATTTTAGCTTTGTATAAGAGTTGTTTCCCTCTAGGGCTCTTTATGAAAATGCTCCTTTGGCTCTCCTGTGTAGGGTTTGGTCTAAGTTGAGTCCATAAGTAGTTTATGGTTTCTTTGTTATTAGCTTCTGATAAGGAACTTCAAGAAATATTCATTCTGATCCCAGTTACAACGTGGCCTCAATTAACATTTGTCTGAGTAGCTATTTGGCAAAATTGGGGGTCTAAATTCCTGAAATCCTAGTTTGGTTTCCTGTAGCAGAGTTGTGGTATTTTGTAAGTCTATTGTGATGGTTGATTGAGATATCAAGAGAATTCTGTGCAAGGAATGTCTTCTTAGTAGGTAGCCTTCTATGAATTGCTGAAGCTAATATTGAAAGGAGAGACACTATAGTAAAAAGATGACTATTTTGCAGTAATTTCAAAATCTTACATGGAAGACATATGAACATATTTCACTCATTTTATTTTTATTTTAGAACTTTTCCTGAACAGAAGATTCACATATATGTTTAGTGAGTGTGGTGACAATAATTTCCATACCTGCGTACATTCAAGTATTTGTGCCCCGAGTGTGTATGTGACTGTGTCTTCACATGACACTTTTGAGTGATGTAACATAGTGGTCAGTTTTTAATATCATGTTAAATTTTCCTGTATATTGTTCTGGACTAGGAATTGTGTTTAAGCCTTGTCCATTTTTCAAATGATTTTCTTGGTGAAAATTCAGAAACTAAATACATGCCTTTATGTGTTGGTATAAAACTAGAGAGGATGGATGGATGAGTTATGGATGTGGACCTTGCAAGCAAGAGGTTTTCCCAGGTCCCCACTCCTCGATAAGTGGGCAGGCTGATGCCCGTGAGTCTGACCCCCTGGTATAATACTGGCATACTTCTCCTTTGCTAGTTACCTTTATCACTAGTTATTACCCTTAGCACACAGCCATAAGCTCTCCTCTGCCTACGCATCCATTGTCTCATTGTCTAAATTGAACATTAAGCATTAATCTACCTCCTTACAGTTGTGTTCAGGTCGTATGGGCAGTGGCTATGTAGAAAACCCCATGTATGGTAGTCTGCACCTGACTCCCTTGTTCTCTTTCATTGATGTCATTCTGTACCTATATGTCAATAAAAGAGGTCCTGTTCGACTGCTCGGTGCCACGTGCCAGCAATAGTAGTGGTCCTCCAGCTACTTCATTCTACTTGCGAACTCTTGACTCCTTATAGCATTTATGAGTTTGTGTGTCAGTGTTTGGAGGTGAAAGGGATGTTGTGCTTCCTCTGTGTATGTCTGAAGAGGTGGATATGTGTGAGGGACTGATATGTTAATGAATAGACATGTTAAGCCTTGCTTAAGTAAGAGTGAAATAGCCAAAGTTATAAAAAAATGATGAAGCCTTTTCATTGGTGAGCCTCAGGGTGATTATTATCAATTATTTCATGGTAGTTATGTTAATGACTTCACTTATTTCATTTTTACTTTAGAACAATTCCTGGATAGAAGAGACAGCACAGAAATCGGTGAGTGTATTGAAAATCATCTCTCTGTGCACCAAATTAAGTATGCCACTGCAGGGATGTGTGGATCCTTGTGAGTCTATATCATTGTGTGTCTGTGAGTTTGACTTACATACACTTGTATGGTGACACAAATAACACAAATAACCATTTTCTGAGTTGTTATTTGTGTTGGTGCTGAGCAGGGTCCCCCAAAATATTGGGGTTTGGCAGGTTTTCTGGTAATGTTTAGAGCCAATAAACATTCCCTCCCTCAGACAGTCAAAGGAACAAGATCACAAGCTCTTAGAAAATCTGGTGTTTTAATCTTTCTCAACTCACTCCTCTCTCCACCTAACTCTACACACACCACCAACCACCAAGTCTGCTTGAGATTTATACTTTATGAATGTTGGAGAAAGGAAGTTACAAGAGGTAATTGACCTTAATCCAGAAACAATAATGTGAGACTAAACTCTTTCTTCCCAGGACCTCAACCCATAGATGGAGCTAATCCTGGGCTATAGTCCCACCCAAGAAAAGGGCAGAGTCCTGGTGTGTTGTTTGTGGCATACAAGAAAAAGAGAAGTAGCCCTTAATTTACAATACAAAACCCAGGGCTGGCAAGTAGGAGACAACTGGTTTGTGAACAAAGGATATTGCAACATCACCTGCTTTTCTTTTTTACAAAATACTAATCTCAATAATATTTCTAGTTTTGTATAAACACAGTAAGAGAAAGAGACATTTATCTATACCCAGAATTAAATTTATAGGGTGACCATTTTTGTGGACATCTTGCCATATATTTCAGACATTTCCCTGGCCAGGTTCTTTAATTCCTAATCCCTACAGTTACCCTTAGTCAGTTAATTATTTATTTTTTGGGTCATGACAGAGTTTGTTACATGACCATACTCTTAGTTTATAATGTTGCTCAGAATAGTTATTTCGCCCCATGTAAGACCAGGGTAGTTTACTTTACGGCTTGACCTGGGTCCATTCAGTACCATTGTTGCACCTTCTTTTTGGGGTGTAAGTAATTAAAATCAATCTAAGGGCAACTGAAGTTTAAGTTAGGAAATATGATGGATGCCCAGGAGTAACTAATTCATAATTACCTCCTATATCACAAATGCACAGCCTTAACCATTCCCCTGTGTCTATACAAAAAATCTTTTTTTCTAAAAATAAGAATATGTAAAGATTAAAATAATATCTATGGAGGAGTGACATAGAAAGAGGAACTATTCCAGTCACAAAACAGTCTCATGTGTTGTGCCAAGATTTCAGCTCACCCCCTAGACCCAGAGCAGTCCTTGTAAAGTGTTGAATTGCTGCTTAACATCATGATTGACCATAGCCTGCACTGTCCAAAAGTGGTGAGAGCCGGGGCCAGAGCGATAGCACATCAGGTAGGGCATTTGCCTTGCATGCTGCTGACCTGGGTTCGATCTGCAGACCCCATATGGTCTGCAGAGCACTGCCAGGAGTAATTCCTGAGTACAGAGCAGGAGTAACCCTGAGCAATGCCCGATGTGACCCAAAAAATTAAAAATAAATAAATAAACGAATAAATACATAAATAAATAAATAAATAAGTAGACAGATGTTGCAGGACTCCTCTAAAAGCCTCTGCATCTGCCCTGGATTGCATCTTGCAGATCACTTTGTAGACAGGGGGTAGTTTAAATGTGGCAGTTTATCTGACCATGTATTCCATACTGGCTGGTATAAATATTCTCTCATGCTACCACAATCATCGTGGGACTAGCTAGATCTTACCAGCATATTTACCTGGCCATGTTGGATCTCTAAGTAATTAGCCCAGAGAGAAATGCTGTTTGCCTCCAAGCAAGCAAGCATGGCTCCCTGATAACTCAAAGGCAACTAAAATACTGCCGCAGACCGCCTCAGTCGGTGTGAGCTCTAAGTCTCGGGGTAACCAGCGTGAGGAAATCAGGAGAACAGGAACGTCGGCGCAATGGACAGACAGGCACAGACACAAGGGAGATCAAGTACTGCTGCTGCCGTTTACTGAGGGCAAAGCTTTTCTTTTTATGTTCAACAAATGCACAGACACAAGATTACACCAGTTATTTTTTAGCAAAGGAGACATTTTTTTAACATCAAAAGGAGTTTATCGTGTCTACCACATATGACCACCTTTTGCCTGCGCCTGTTTTTCAGACATGTTTTTCTGACGTCTTTTTTGTTTTTACATACTTTCATATTTTCCTTAAGTAAGATACATATTTTTTTTTAATTTTGATATTCATAGAATTACTTACTAGCTCTATGCACATATTATAGATTAACTTAACCTACTCCTAAATAGAAACTTCTATGCAGAGTTTATTATTGTAAGATTATTAAGATTTTGTACTAGAAAGTGTTAACTTTAACAGGCCCAATTATTTTTCACACAGGAGGTTTAGGGAGGCTAATCACTGCATTCCCGTCAACAGGGGGTAACCAGTCGCCTCGACACATAGGTCAAGAATACTCCCTTCCCGCTAATGATGGGAAGCAAAGGCCTGAAGGCCACAAGCCTTTCCTTATCAAGGACCTGAGACCAGCTCAGGCCTTGGCAGCCAGGAGCTGCGCCGGGCTGGCATTTTTATACTATCTTTGTTTTATGCTATAATTGTGTATAATGAAAACTACGGTTGCCACAGGTTTTTCTCTTTGTCCAGTCTCTTCATTACTCAGAGTCTAAGTTTCAGCATAAACAAGCGCTCTAATTGCACACCAAGCATTCTTAGGAACAACCAAGGTATTCTAGGGGGCTTTGTTGGCGACAGTCCCTTTTAGGGGAAGCACCGTCTGGTAACTGTCCCTTTTAGGGGAAGTACCGAAGCCATCCCCTGGCCCAGTGAGCACTTTCATGCTACGCGAGCCGGTGCAGGAGCCGTGGCAAAATACAAAACTACCTTGAAGTAGATGAGACTCTTGTGAAGGCTTGGAGAAATATTTAACTGGCATTAGTATTAGTCTTTGGTACAGAGACATGCCATCTCAGAAACCCCCTTCTCTACCCTATAAAGGCATTTCCAGGCAGAACTTGGCTCAAAACATTAGCATATAATAGGGCCTAGGTGAAGTGCTAGGGGAAATTACCTAAGGGCATTTGACCCTTCCTGCTTCCCATAATAGTGGGAGGTCTGAGTTTCAGGGTATAAAACCAGCCTGCTTCTTCTCTCTCTCTTCTTTTTGGGCTCTCTCTTCGTGAGCTCTCACCTTTCTTGGGAGTCTTGTCTTTGTCTCCTCTCTACAGAGCCTTTACACATGGTGGCCGCCATCTTGACCTACACGTGGCTGGGGTTCTATCCCGGAATACTAAGCACCGGGATTTTCCTATTGCTGATTTGTATGCCTGAACCTGTGATAAGTAAAGCCTTTTAAAACTGCATTGGATTCCTGAGTCTTCATCCATTCCCCCGCAGGCTTCGGAGGTAGAAGGGAACTGGCTTCCCGGCACTGTCAGGGACCCTGGCAGAGCTCCCTGACAGACAGACAGATAAATAAGTAAATAAGTAAATAAATAAATAAATAAATGACTGAACGAATGAACAAATGAACAAACAAACAAATAAATATATATCTTTAGAAAAAGTGGGAGAGTCACTTTGCCTTTCCTGATGAAATCATGTGACTGGACCAAGATTTGAAGAGCTGCTCTTGCAACAGCAGCAGTAGTGGTCAAGGCAATTAATCCTAGGAGAGCAGCAATCAGGAGTCTGATAAATCATCAGGAGCACTGTAGCAGGCATTTCATGAGTCCTTCAGCAGAGGAATGCTCTAACCCAACTTTATGTTTGATAAAAAAACACTTTTTGTAAGTAAGCAGATGCAGAAAGCATCAGTGGTTTGGTATGAATATAAGCTTGGGGATGTAGAGATAGACATGGAAATACTCCAACACAGATGGAGCAGTCAGGTTTATTAGGGAAATTAACGACTATGGAATGTTGGCAGCAGCCAAGAACTGAGGATCAATGGTAATAAGGATACAATACATAAAGACATAAGAATGGGCTATAAACATAAAGGCGGCCACCACATACACACACATACATACATACCCAGAGACAATTGATAGATCAATATACTATAGCTATATGTCTGACTCATCTAGGGTGGTGAGTGGGAATGGGTCAAAGAGCTTTATTAATATAAAGCAGGCAAGTATGGCGGTGAGGAAATTTTATCCACTTCTGGGAATCACTGCTAGTGGTGGTAGACTTGGCTATACAATGTATCGTAGATTAGATTGTGTATGTATCATTCTCAAACCAATCAACTTTTCCATATACACATCACAAAATCTTTTTCACAAGTAGCTGACCATTCTTATGCTGACCACTGTAATGCGAATCTATAGTATCCAAGTCTTTTACCATTGATTTCTGTGAACAAAAACATTAGAAAATCTTTCTGCACAAGTTGTTAAACATGCTTACACTGAGCACTGTAATGAGTTTAGAATACTGGGCAATAGGCGTCTACATCATCCAAGCTCTTTTCCATAGATTTCCGTGACCAAAAACATTAGAAAACCTTTCTCCATAAGCTTCTAATACTAAGCACTGTAATAAGAATCTAAATCACTGAGCACTGTAATAAGAGTCTACAGCATCCGGGTTCTTTTTCCATAGATTTCTATGAACAAAAACATTAGAAAACTTTTTTTTTCATAAGCTGCTAATATTGTCACTGTACTAAGTCTAGAGCACTGAGAACCATATTGGGAGTCTACAGATTCCAAGTTCCTTTTCCATAGATTCCTGTGAACAAAAACATTAGAATAAAAAAGGAAGAAACTCATTGCTTGTCTCTAGCTGAGGCACCAAGGGCCTGAAGGACAGTATTATCATTATTTAGAGGTGACCAGGTGCAGGGATTTGATAGCAGTTTCCTCTTTGGAAACTGGGCTTCCAAAGTTTCCTTTTGGGTTATTTCCTTTGTTGTGTCTTCATGTTGAAAGAGCTAGATGTCTTTTGAGTCTTGATGAACTCAACTTCTTTTTATTTGTTTTCATTGTCTCACCATGAGATAGACAACTACAAAGCTGTTCATGAGTGGGTTTCAGTCATACAGTGTTGCAGAACCCATCCCTCCACCATTGCATATTTCCGACCACCAAAATGTACCAAGCTTCTTCTCTCTCTTTCTCTCTTCTTTTGCTCATTGTGGTTTTCAATACAGACACTGAAGAATTGTCATGCATATCCGGTTACCTATTTTCAATACTCTGTTCTAGTTCAGAGTTACTGTTTCCAACTATCATTGGCAAACTGATCCCTTCCCTTACCTAAACTTCTGCCTCCCACAAACTTGTGGTAGATGCCAACTCTTGACAGATCCTCCTGGACCCTGTTTTGCCTGGCCTTGAATATTAGTATCATAATTTATATTTTTCCATCCCACAATACAGTCATTCTATATTTGTCCTTTTCCTTCTGACTAATTAAATTAAGCATGATAATCTCAGTCCATTTGTACACAAATTTCATGACTTCATTTTTCCTAATAGCTCGATAGTATCCCATTGTGTAGATGTACCATAGTTTTTAACCAGTCTCCTGTTCTTTGGCACTCAGGTTGCTTCCAGATTCTGCTATTGTAAATAGTTCGGCAATGAACATAGAAGTGTAGATGGTGTTTCTTCTGTGTGTTTTTTGAGCCACCAGGGAATATTCTCAGGAGTAGTAACCTGGATCAATGGTAGCTCAATTTCTAGTTTTAAGAGGAATGTCAATATTGTTTTCCAAAAAGGGCTAAACAGTAGAATTCCCACCAACAGTGGATGAGTGAAGTAGACTTTGACAAGGCATAATTAGACCTGGAGATTTTTTTGGTGGGACTGACATCTGTGGAATAATAACAGAAGCATTTCCTCATGAGATTAACTGCTACCCATTCTTCATCACTTTTCATCCAGAGAGGTGAATTAACTGTTTTCTGAGTCTGTACACCTTCTTGAAAGTGATGTTCAGCAGCTGTGTATGGTTATCCTTGAGGAAATTTTAAGAAATTTAATGAGAAGAATGTTGGGGTTAAAAGTGAAGTGGAGGCCCTCACCATTTATATTCAATGTAGTACTGAAGTACTTGCCATAGCAATCAGAGAAGAAAAGGACATTATGGCATCCAATTACGCAAGGAAAAAGTCAAGCTATCAATACTTGCACATGACATGAAATTATACTGAGAGAACCCTACACTCTCTAACAGAAAGCTGTTAGAAACAATAGACACATATAGTACAGTGACAAGGTAAAAAATCAATACCCAAAAGTCAATGGCTTACCTCTATACAAATAACGAAAGAAAAGATATTAAGAAAATGATCCCATTCACAATTGTACCACAGAAAATCAAATATCTAGCAATCAGCTTAACGAAGAGTATGTAGGGCTGTACAAAGAATGATATAAAATCCTGCATTAAGAAATAAAAGAGGACTCAAGGAAAATGAAACATTCCCTGCTCATGGATCAGGAGAATTAATGTTGTCAAAATGGTAATACTCCCTAGAGCTTTACACAGATTCAATGTGGTCCCTATAAAAATTTGTAGTGATATTATTCAAAGTAATTAACCAAACACTCCTGAAATTTGTATGGAATAATAAAAGCAATCCTTGGGAAAAAGAAGATGGAAGGCACCACCATTCCCAACGTCAAACTCTACTACAAGGCAGTAATAATTAAAACAGCATGGTATTGGAATAAAAACTGAACTGTGGACCTATGGAATAGAGTTGAGTATCCTGACACCCATCCTCAAATATATGATCATTTAATCCTTGATAAAGGAGCAAAAAGTATGAAGTGGAAAAAGAAAAGCCTCTTCAGCAAGTGGTGCTGGGAAAACTGGGAAGCCTTATGTAAAAAACTGAATTTGGACTTCTGTCTAACACCATGCACAAAAATCAGATCAAAATGGATTAAAGATCTCAATATCAGACCTGAATCCATAAAGCACGCTCTGTCGGGGCGCTCCGCTGTGGTCCCCGACAGTGCCGGGAAGCGAGTTCCCTTCTACCTCCGAAGCCAGCGAGGAACGGATGAAAACTCAGGAATCCGATGCAGTTTTAAAAGGCTTTACTTATCACAGGTTCAGGCATACAAATCAGCAAAAGGAAGGAAAAGCCCGATGCTTAGGATTCCAGGCTAGAACCCCAGCCACGTGTAGGCCAAGATGGCGCCCACCACGTGTAAAGGAGAAAAAGCTTCCAAGGGGGAATGAGCGCTCACAAGGAGAGATCCCACAAAGAAGAAGGCCGGGAGAGCAGGAACCGGCTAGTTTATATATCTGTAACTCAGACCTTCCTCCCACTGTTATGGAAAGCAGGAAGGGTCCAATGCCCTTAGGTAATCCCTCCCTGCACCTCACCTAGGGCCTTTACTATGCTAATGTTTTGAGCCGAAATCTGCCTGGGAATGCCTTTGTAGTGTAGAGAAGGGGGTTTCTGAGATGGCATGTCTCTGTACCAAAGACTAATACTAATGCCAGTTAAATATTTCTCCAAGCCTTCACAAGTCTCTTCTACTTCATTGTAGTTTTGTATTTTAGTTGCCTTTGAGTATATCAGGGAGCCATGCTTGTTTGCTTGGAAGCAAACAGCATTTCTCTCTGGTCTAATTACTTAGGGGTCCAGCGTGGCCAGGCTAATATGCTGGTAAGATCTAGCTAGTCCCACGATGATTGTGGTAGCATGGGAGAATATTTATACCAACTAGTACAGCATACATGGTCGGATAAACTGCCACATTTAGACTACCCCTTATCTACGGAGTGATTTGCGGGAGGCACTCCAGAACAGATGCAG
>JAJIBD010023753.1:0-14326 GCA_021461705.1 Cryptotis parvus | reverse complement strand
CTCGCCGGGGTCCCGACAGTGCCGGAAGCGAGTTCCTTCTACCTCGAAGCGATTGAGAATGGATGAACACTCAGAGATCAGTGCAGTTTTTAAAGGCTTTACTTATCACAGGTTCAGGCATACAAATCAGCAAAAGGAAAAAGCCGGTGCTTAGGATTTCCAGGCTAGAACCCCAGCCACGTGTAGGCCAAGATGACCACCACATGTAAAGGAAAAAGGCTTTCAAGGGAATGAGCTCACAAGGGAGAATCCCACAAAGAAGAAGGCCGAGAGGCGGGGAACCGGCTGGTTTATATCCCTGTAACTCCAGACCTTCCTCCCACTGTTATGGAAAGCAGGGAGGTCCAATGCCCTTAGGTAATCCCTCACGCAGCACCTCACTAGGGCGCTTTACTATGCTAATGTTTTGAGCAAATCTGCCTGGGGAATGCCTTTTGTAGTATAGAGAAGGGGTTTCTGAGATGGCATGTCTCTGTACCAGGATAATACTAATGCCGAGGGTTAGAAGCTGCTCAAAGCCTTCACAAGTCTCTTCTACTTCATTGTAGTTTTATATTTTTGGTGCCTTTAGTATATCAGGGAGCCATGCTTGTTTTGCTTGGAAGCAAACAGCATTTCTCTCTGGTCTAATTACCTGCAGGGGTCGAGCGTGGCCAGGATAACATGCTGGTAAAGATCCTGAGCTAGTCCCACGATGATTGTGGTAGCATGGGGCCCCATACTGCACCAGCTAGTGCGGCATATGGTCGGATAAGCACACCACATTAAGAACTACCCCCTTATCCTACGGAGTGATTTGTGACTCAGAGCAGATGCAGCGGCCCTTAGGAGTCCTGCAACAGGGTGTGACCCAAGAAAAGCAAAAAAAAATTGACATAGTTTATACAGTAGGATTCAGGAATCATTCTTTTACGTCCTGATTCGCCAGTGTCCCTGTCCCGAAGATCTGCTATAGCAAAAATGGAGAACTCAAGAAGTGAAATGAACCAGGAAAAAGATGCTCCAGGGCATAGAGACCTCTACAGTTTGAGATACAAAGAAGGTCACAAGGCAAAAGGAAATGGCTAGCGTGTTTGTGAAAATGTAGTATTTTTATTGGGGAGAAGTTGGAAGCTGAGTTTGGACCACACCAAGCAGTACTTTAAGGGACGACTCTAACTGTGCTAGAGATTGTTCTGAAGGTGGTGTTTAAAGGAAGCCATACATGGCTCAGAGGTTGAACTCATGTTGGCTGCATGCAAGAGCAAGCACCTACCTCTCAAGCTTCAAATATGTACTGTTTTATAAAAATACCCAGAATTCCAAGACATCTCAGCTTTCCCCAAGAGTGAACCTATGCAGTAGATTTTACCAAGATTCTTGATGTGGACATGGAGATTGTTCCCATCTTCATCAACAATACCATGTTTTCCAGCACCTAATAATGATCAGTTAGGTGAGCTGGTGGGTATTTGAGAGCAGAAAGGTCTCTGGAGGTTCTGCCGACCAAATGTCCTACTTGGATCAGGCAGGAAGTAGCAGCATAGTTCAAAAAATAATTCTAACACCAACCTCACTCAGATGACTATGTGGGGGTATGTGGCGGGGTCGAGGTATCCGACAGGACCACTGCCATCAACTAAGGTTCATAATCAACATTTCCATTAGTTTTCCTTTATTTACGCTGCATTTCAATTCAGAGCACTGAAGCATTAAGAAAAAGAATATATTCACATACACATTCCCCAATTCCTACAGCTTCATCAAGAACAAAGAAAGACCAATCCGTGTGTCAGGGTATGCTGGTTACCCCAACAAAATCTGGGAGGCAGATACTGGGGATCCCCTTCTGCTCCAGGGGAGTGGCGACCAGAGGACAGAAAGACGCGAAGAATCCAGTGAAGTTTCAAAGCGCTTTACTCACAGTTGTTCTGGTGTACAATTCTACAATAGGAAGATCCCAGACTTTGGGCTCATGACTGAGCTCCGTACATGTCCATTTAGAATCCTAGGCCAAGATGGTCACTATCATGTGCTAAAGCCCAACAGGGAAGAGAACAAAGAGGAAGGAAGGAGAAAAAGGCAAAAGAAGGCAAAAAATGCAAAAGGGAGCAAAAGGCAAAAAGGCCCAGAAGAGGGCAGGCTACGGATTTTTCAATTTTTCAGCAGACCAGCCCATCAATGGAAAGCAGTTAAGTCAATCCCCTTAGGTAACTTCTCCCAAAAAGGTTCCTTGCAGTTCTATTGAAATATTGGCATTGCTCAGTCAAGGCTACGAAGGCCCTTGGTAGGTGGGGAAAAGGAGCATCTGAGATGAACATCTCAGGCATACAAAGGCAATCATCTTTACCAATGGATGATTCTACAGCCAGGTATATATTTCTTCAAGCGCAAAGAGATTCTCATCTTTACTTTATAGTTGTTTTGTATATTGGCCTTTAGACTTATTAGAAAGAAGCCATGTGTGCTTGTTGAGGCAAACAGCATTTTTTTTTCTCCAGTCTAATTACTTAGAGATACAGCATGGCCAGGTAAATATACTGGTAAGATCCTAGTCCCACAATGATTGTGGTAGCACAAGAAGAAAAATATTTACCAGCCCAGCATAGAATTGCCAGTAGAATATCTTTGCCACCTGAGTCACTGATTTTTTCTTTTTAATATTTTATTATACTAGCATGAAGAGATATACAATTACAAAAGATATTCATGTTTGGGTTTCAGTCATACAGTGTTCCGGTACCCATCCATCAGTCTTCATTTTCCGCCACCAATGTACCCAATTCTTCCCCCTTCCCTAGCCTGCCTCTATGGCAGGATTCTTTATCTTTTCTCTTTCAACACTCCTCCTCTTCCTCCCTCTCTCACCTCTCTCTCTCTTTTTCCTCTCTTCCTTCTGTTAGACATTGTGGATTGCAATACATACCTTTAGAGGTTATCTGGTGTCTCTTTTTCCTAAATTCAATGCTCACTTCTGACCGGTATTATCATCTTCGGCGATTATTAGCACACTGTTCCCTTCTGTCTTACCTAACCTCTGTAAAGTCACGAATTTAGAAAACTGTTTTCTTTGCCCTGTATCTACAAAGTGGCCTGCGAAGATGGTAACTCAGACAAGATTCAGAGGCTCTGGGCAATGCACACAATGTACTGCAACATCCATGGAAAAATATTTTTTCCAGTGCAATGTAGGGAATGTCATCATTGCTTTGCTTCTATGTCAAAGGCTCACTTCCTGGGCAGAAATGTTTGCGCAAGTAGTGAATTAGTCTTTAAAGAGAGAAGTTTGTTGTTCACTGTGAGGAAAGCATTGCTTTGACACTTTTTTTACCATGACCCTATATAAGAAATACTTTCTATATAACCAAAAACACAGATCCATAATTGAAGCAAAGATTTCCCTTGGTGAAATATTCCCATCATTATTTGTTACTCACTACCGGCGTGGAACCTTGCTGAAAGAGATGCACACAGTTGACCTGTAGCACCTGACCACCTCCTTACGCAAAGCAGCAGCTACATTAAGACTGCTAAGCAGTGTCAAAAAGAACACTTTATTGAAACTGTTTCTAATTTAATTTGTAAAATCAATAGAAAGTGTCAGAAATGTAAGATCTTTAGATGTATGCTGGGGCCAAAACTATAGTACAGTGGGTAGGGTGTTACGTAGCATGGGGCCGAAACTAGGTTCAATCCTGGCATCCCTTATGGTCCCTGAGCACCACTAGGGTGATTTATAGAGCAGAGTCAGGAGTAACCCTTGAGAATCACAGAGTGCGGGGTCAAAGAAAAGAACTAATATATTTAAGAGTATTCTTTAATATATATTTCAGATCTATTGTTGCTATTTTTGTTTAAATTTATTTTCTTTTAGACCTGTGATTTATAATACTGTTAATAACAGGATGTCATACATACACATTCCAGCACCATACCCCCCAACAAACTATTTCCCTGACTCCACGTGCCTGCCATGGTAAATTCAGCTCTGCAGACCAGTTCCGTTGTATTTGGCCATTTATTGTTATCTTACTCTGTTTCTTTTATCCTACCTATGAGAGTAGTTATTCTACATATTTCCACTTTCCTTCCATTTCATTTCTTTTGGAAGTATGTTTGCTTCATAGACCTGCACTCTACTGTGAGCTAATTTAATGTTCTGTTGGGGGTGTTCTAAGAGAGTTGCCCCTCCATTTGAAATCACTAATGTCTAATTTTTTCTATGTCCCCTCTTAGCCTTAGTCTAGATTACATTCTCAATCATGAAAAGTCAAGATTGATATATTGTAAAAAACTTTGTGAGGGAGAGGAAAAGAAGCAGCCAACCTAAAGTTTGATCCCCAGCACTGTATATGAACCCCAAGCACTAACAGGAGTGACTCGCTGAGTACAGAAACAGGAGTAAGCCCTGAGCAAGCAGTGTGCCCCCATCAAAAGCAGTCACATGATGTCATTAACATGATTAATATATTGAACTGGAATGGCCCTTGGTTGTTTTTCCTTACCTCTTACATATTTTTTTTTTGCCAAAATTGAAGAATCTCATTACTAGAAACACACCATGTTAAAAGTCATTGGACAATAAATATTTCTTGCATTTGAAGGTTGGCTGCAGGATGGTTGCTCTTAACTGACATGTTTCTCCTGCTTTAGGAGCAGCTGCAGGCTCCCTGTGCTGGCTTGTGTGGAGAAGTTTTGCTCCATGTGACCTTCACCCTTCTTATGGGACTGCTGAGACGGAACGATGTTACCTACAAGGCAACTGCAAAGAGGACATTTGAATAGCAACTTAAGAGCATCACATTTGCCTCCTTCCATTATTCAAAGCATGTTACTGATATAAACCCAGATCCAAGGGTGTGAAGACACCTCAGCCATTAAAAGAGGACATTGAAAAAATGACACAAAGGGAGGCATGTTTCCAAGGAGAGGTGAAGAACTGTGGTGCACTGAACAATGCATTCCCTAAATATCACATCATAATTTCCGGACGTTGTAGTATTACCTCCTTTGTAAGAGAGACTTTACAGATATTATTTCAGTGTTTGGAGATGGAGACATTATGCTTAATTTTGGAAGTGAGCCTAAGGGAAACATGAAAGTTCTCATAAGAGAGTCAAGAGATTGAAAAGCTGGAGAGATATTGCAGTGGGTCGGGCACAGCTGGAGGGATTATGGTGGGTCGAGCATCATGCATGCTTGCATGCACCTTGCATGCTCTAACCCAGGTTGAATCCTCAGCATGTCATGGGTTCCATGAGCATAGAAAGTAGTGTCCTTGAGCACAGAGCCAGGAGTAAGCCCTGAGAACAATTGCATGGAGAGAGATGAGAGAGAGAGAGAGAGAGAGAGAGTGAACAAGAGAAAATGAGATCAGAGTTAGAAAGTACAATGGACTCCTTGGTCCCGTCGCCTCTGAGGGGTCGGGAAGCAGCCGGATGAGACTAGCCATCACACTAGCCACCATTTTTGCTGTCCGGACGCTGCGAAACTGCCTCAGACCAGATCAAGCAGAGCAAAGCCAGTTCGAGCCCAGGTAGGCGGCTCCAAGAGGCGGGAATCACTGGGAGATCGTCAGATGGAGGCGTGGTGCGTCCCTTCCCCCTCCATCTTGTCGAGCCTGGTGGCTCCTGCCCACGAGGCTGCCCACGGGCCAGCACAGGGCCTCACGGACGGCTGGGGAGGCTGGCGCTCGGCTCGCGCCCGGGCCTAGCTGACCATGGAACCCCGAGGAGGGCAGATGGGTTTTAGGGGTGGGCCGTCGCCTCTGAGGGGTCCCGGAAGCAGCCGGATGAGACTTCGCCCATCACACTAGCCACCATTTTTGCTGTCCGGACGCTGCGAAACTGCCTCCGACCAGATCCAACAGAGCAAAGCCAGTTCGAGGCCCAGGTCGCAGCGGCCGCTAGCGGCACGTGCGGTCCCACTAAAGTAGTGAAACAGTGATGTCTTTTAATGCACTGCATTCAACGAAGAGACAGGAAAGTTTGTTGGGAAGGAGATATAGAGAGGAAAGAAATGACATACAAGAACCCGCCAAGTGGTTGAGGAGGCGGGAGGGGGCGGAGGGAGGTGGGGACATTGGTGATGGGGAGATGGGTTTGGCGGAGGGTGCGTGTTGTGAACACTGTAGAACCAGAGCTCTACATGAGCATCTTTCAATTAAAAAAAAAGGTAGGAATCTACCACAAACATGTGGGAATCAGTGGTTAGGTAAGACAGAGAGAGGGGAACAGTGTGCTAATATTTGTCAAAAATGATAATACCAGCCTAGAACTGAGCATTGAATATAGGAAAAAAGATATACATGATGATCTCTGAATGTATGTATTGCAATCCACAATGTGTAAGAGAAGAGAGAAAAGGAGAGAGAGAGAGAAGAGATAAAGAACTTGCCATAGAGGCGGGCGAGGGGGGGGAGGAAGTGGGGACATTGGTGGTGGGAAATGGGCACTGGTGGAGGGATGGGTGCTGGAACACTGTATGGCGGAACCCAAACATGAACATCTTTGTAATTGTATATCACATGGCGGTGTAATAAAATATTTAAAAAAGAAAGTACAATGGACTCCAAAGGGAGAAAAGAGCTAGCAATGTGAGGCCTAACACTGAGGACAAGAAAACAGAATGACCTTTGAGGTTGTAGAAGAACACAGGCCAGCCAACAAACTTCTGTCCTCCGGCTCTCTTACTATATTCAGAAAGAGATTTCTGATTGAGGCTTTCCTCAGTTTCTATTTCCTTGCTGGAATTCTCTATTTAATTATGCTCAGTGAACAGCCTAATCACTGTCCTTTGGAAGTGCTTATCCAAGAGATAATAGAGATCTTGAGTGCTGGGTGTCCAAGACTTCTACTATTGCTCAGTAGTGTAGGGGGTCTCCTCCGCTTCCTCACTATGTCTAGCAGCTCTGAAGGAGCCGGTTCCAGAGCCTCTCTCAGATCATTTTGTCCATGGCTTCCTTCCAAGGGGAGGCCAGGGCAGAAGGGGAAGTTTACAGAAGTAGGAGCTAAGGGGTTGCACTTGGAAGTTTCCCTCCTGGGCGCTTGGGACCTTCTAAACCATAAGAGAATAAACCTGTACTATTTTATTTTTTTTTTTATTTTTATTACACGCCATGCGATATACAATTACAAAGATGTTCATGTTTGGGTTTCCGTCACACAGTGTTCAAGCACCCATCCCTCCACCAGTGCCCACTTCCCAACACCAATGTCCTCACTTCCCTCCCTCCCCCAGCCCGCCTCTATGGCAAATTCTTTATCTCTTCTCTCTCTCTCTTTTCTCTTTTCTTACTCATTGTGGTTGCAATACATACATTCGAGATCATCATGTATATCTTTTTCCTATATTCAATGCTCAGTTCTAGACTGGTATTATCATTTTTGACAAATATTATCACGCTGTTCCCTTCTCTGTCTTACCTAACCTCTAATTCCACATGTTTGTGGAAGATTCCACCTTTTTTAAGTGAAAGATGCTCATGTAGAGCTTTGGTTCCCCAGTGTTCCTTCACGCGCCTCCACTCAAACCATCTCCCATTACCAATGTCCCCACCTCCCTCCCCCTCCGCACCTCAACCACTTGGCGGGTTCTGTATGTCATTTCTTTCCTCTCTATATCTCCTTCCCAACAAACTTTCCTGCTCTTCGTTGACTGCGGTGCATTAAAGACATTACTGTTTCACTATTTTAGTGGACCCCACGGCAGCAGACGCGACCTGGGGCTCGAACTGGCTTTGCTCTGTTGATCTGGTCTGAGGCCGTTCGCAGCGTCGGACAGCAAGGTTGGTGGCTACTGTGATGGGCGAGTCTCATCCGGCTGCTTCAGGACCCCTCAGAGGCGGCCCCTCCCAAAAACCCATCTGCCTTCTCGGGGTTCCATGGTCAGCTGGGCTTGGCGCGAGCCACAGCCCGCTCCCCAGCCGTCCGTGAGGCCCTGTGCTGGCCGAGGGCGCTGCGGGCAGGGCCACCAGGCTCGACAAGATGGAGGGGGGAAGGGACGACCGCCTCCATCTGCGGCTTCCAGTGGTTCCGCCTCTTGGGGCCGCCTACCTGGGCTCGAACTGGCTTTGCTCTGTTGATCTGGTCTGAGCCCTGTATATTTTGGGTCCACCAAATTATGCACATTTCTTACAGCAGCCACTGAAAACCAGTAAAGATTATGGCCTTTGGAAGTAAAGTATTACTGTACTAATACCTAAAAATGTAAAAGTGGCTTTGGGACTGGATAAATGTCCGAGGCACTGGAAGAAATTTGAGAAAGACAATATGAAAAGCCTAGATTGTCTTGAACATGTACTGTTTGATAGAAATAAAGATATTAAAGACTTCTGTTGAGGGCTCAGATGGGAGTGATGGGTGTCTTGTTGAGACTGAAAAAAGGAGATTCTTATTGTAAACCAGCAAAAAATTAGACTTTTTGTGCACTAGATTTATTTATATAGACATGTATGCATGATGAACCTGGATCCTGGATATTTAACTTAAATTTCAAAGTATTAAGGTGCAGTTTGTTGAATTTCTTACTCTTTAGAATAAATGCAACAAAGAAAACTGAGGTTAAGGATTAAGAAAGAAGAATCAGAAGTTGATATTTTGGAAATTCTTAGCCTATCTGAAATTCAAAAGTAGCTAATAATAGATTTGCTTTTTAGGAAAAGCATGTGTGCGTATGTATGTGTGATGTGCTGTATGTGTTGTGTGTGTGTGTGTGTGTTGTAGAGTGACAACCATGAATGTGGCTGGATAACCAAGAAGTGTGGCTGGATAATCTTTTGTGCATGCCTGAGAGGGGATATCACTGTATTTTTGTCACATGAGGACTCTTTGAAGAATTAAACTCATGATTCACTTCGCTTCATAGCTTTCTTGGTGATAGTCATGGGCATCTCCAGAGGAAATATAATCTATGGTGAAACCTCTTATCTATGGGGTGAATTTCTGTGACAAATGTGGGAGACCTGAAAGTTATTCATGATATTACATTAGAATAAGCTTGACACAAAGGGATAAAGGAAGAGAATAACATGGTAAAGGCTATTGGACCCCCAAAAAAATACCATAGAGGGAAAGAGATGAACACAATGACTCAGCTGAAACCTGAGTGCTGCTCTCTGAAGGAGAATAAACCTCAATTTATTAAATATGAGCAAAAGATACGCATGACAACCCTTTGTGGATGTTCTGTAATCCATAGTCTAGATGGGAAGGAAATAGAGAGAAAGAGAGAGAAAAGGGAAAGAGTAAGGCTCTACCATGGAGGTAGGCTGGAGGGGAGGGGGGAGCCAGGAGCGTTGGTGGTAGAAGGTAGGTACTGGTGGAGGGAGGTGGGTGCTGGAACACTGTGAGCCCAAGCAAATAGGAACTTTTTAATTGTTTATCTTTGTAACTTTTGATATCTCGCGGTGGTCTGTAAAATACTTTAAAAAAAAGGAAACGACTCTGGTAGCTTCTGGTTTCCGAGGACAGGCAGAGCCCAGGGGGATTAATCAGGTCTTCGGATAAAAAAGCTTTTCCTGTTGAAGTCCAGGATGCTTCCTTCTTTTTTTTTTTCTTATTCCCTCTGAATGAGCCTGTCTACAACAGTCATCTTCTGCTCTTTTCTTCCACTGTTCTGGTGGGCTATTTTCTGTTCTCTGACTTACAGTTGAAGTATTTTGCTACGGTGGATCTTGCTCAAGAATGTCACATTCTTCGATTTAGATGTTATAGATGTAGTGATATGACACTTCGCAGAATATTTTCATGGGGCTGGAGAAATAGTACAGTGTGTGAGGTGCTAGCCTTGCAGATGTGGAAAAAACCTGAGTTCAACCCCCTGACACCATATGGTCTCCCAGAGCCCACTAGGAATACGGGAGCCAGGAGTAAGCTGAGAGCACTGCTGAGTGTGGCACAAAACAAAAGACTAGAAAACATTTTCCATATTGTGAAGTTGATATCCTAGTTTAAGACTCGGAGGAAGCCATATATTATATTGTTTTTTTTTCCTCTCTCTCACCACACAGAGATAAAGAGAAGAGAAAGAGAGAAGAGAGAGGAGAGAGAACACACCACTAATATATACTTGTCAGAGGTGGTTTGGTGGACATAGGTCCTATATCACTTAACTTTGGGCATTTATTTATTTATAAAGCATATTTCAGTTGGTGGAGTCTGGCCGAAGGCACTAGCAATTATTTTTGGGTATCAGGAAACCTGACCCCGGGATGCCTTCAGGTTGCTAGTGCGGTTCCCCCACCTGTCCAGGTTGACTGCTGTATGGCGGTTTTGCCTCCCGGCTGTAACTTTGGTGTCTCCATGGGCTGAGATGGGGACCAGGACCAGACCTAGGGCTGCTGCACTTTTGTGAGGCTTGGGGACTCTGTGTGGGGCTGCAGTGTCCTGTTCTCGACGCCTGGCTAGGGGGTGTTTACTTCATCTGGTTCTGCAGCCGATTGATGCTCGAGGGAAGTTTTTATTTCACAAGTCTCTCTCTACCTTTGGCATTATGATTGCAGTATAGGGTACTGAAAAGTTATTGTTCTTTGCTTAGCACTAGGATTTGACTATGTCAATGTGGGGTGGAGAAAGAAAAACGCTTAGGACAAGAAAAGTATATACTGTAGGGGCTTTGAACCAATGGTCCATGAAAGATGTCTACTCACCAAAATCTCTGGGCTACTTGGGTTACATAAAGAACATAGGGACTTTGACTATCTATTACTTTTTTGTTTTGTTGATTTTGTTAAGCACCAAAGTGTGTTTGAGGCCACCGATCTTTATGTCTCTTCGAGCCTCCCACTCCCCACCCCCTGTCCCCTACTACTTTGTATTATCAGTTTTGCTGAATGAAAGGCCACTTATTTTATCTATATTGATATGACTTGAATCCATTATTCCATCAATTACTCAGCAGGCCAGTAACATTTCCGTTTGGGACCCTATCGGTTTACCTTGTGGACTAATGGCATCTGGTTGATTCAGGGCATATGAGAGACCCTCAAACCCGTTCCTTCAAAGGGTGCTTGACAAGGAAGTCTGACCATCTTGTGGAGGTGGCGACCAAAGTGATCTTTGTTACATCCACGTGGGATCCCAGTTGGTCAATAGCTTCTGAGTCCAGCTGGTTGTCTTAAGTACTGCTTACCATGCCCCTCCCATCGATTTTTCGATACCTTGGCAAATGAGACAACTTCTCCCTGATTTCTGGAATAACAACGGTCAGGGCTCGGGTTCCTTCTCTCTTGAGTGAGGTATGATATTCAGCTTAAACTTTTTTGGTTCCTCTCTGGGAGACCAAATATTATCCTCATCCTTGGTGAGGGCCCCAGATCTCTGGTGTATGTTATGCGGGGAGAATGGGTGAAGTCAAGGATGTGCCCTGAGCCCTGAGGTTCTTTTGTCCCATTTTGCAGCTATTTCTTCAGATGCCTTGAAGGCTGCCTGCCGCTCTCTTCCCTCCCTGCGCAGCTCAGGTTTTAGGTGGTTTCATCATGTTCATTCTGATGGAAACATAACTGCTGCATTCAGAAATGTTTGTTCCATTGAGATGAATGGGCCTCTGGGACTAGTTCATTCTTCAGGAACATGGTTTTTATTTAGATTCAGCTGAGACCTATCTTTCCACATTCTGGTACAAAGTCGGCCAGCATTTGTACCGGCGTGGCTAATGTTTGGACATATTAGAAACGATGTCATCAGCGAAGTGGAGGGTGAAGTTGTATGGTGCCGACCATCTGTCTTCACTCCCATTCCTTCCCAATTCGGTAATGCGCATGATTCTCAAGGGTGGCGCTGAGATTTTTGGTGAAAATTGCCACCCTGCCGAACCTCTTTTTCACGTGAATGATCACTTCCTTATAGAATGGTGAGATTCTGGTGGGTGAATCCGTTCAGCTCCAGAGATTTGTCTTGTTTTGGGTTTGAACACCCTGTTTGGCTGGGGCTTACGATTACTTCTTGCGGTCTCTCCACAGAATCAAGAGGCTTTCTTTCAAATCAATGAGCGTGAGACAGAGTGGCGTCTCATTACTCTAAAACCTCAATGAGCTTGTTTTTGTGGATAATAATGGGTTGTGCTGAGATCCTTTCGGAGAAGCCTGCTTGCTCCCCTAGTTGTCTGCTACAGCTGAGTGTTCTGCCAATCACTGTTCAGGATGACTCATGTAAGCCAACTTTTGATGACCGGACAACGAGCAGGCAAGGGGCGCATGGTTGCCCGATGTCGTGAATGTGCTCCCTTCTGAACATTAGAACTGTCTGCTGGTTTTTCCTTGGGGAGGGCACCCATTCGGACAGGTAGCATTATGAAAACGAAACTGATGCCGTGCGAGTAGTACTGCGGGTAAAAATTCTTCAGGTGTTCGGTTCGGATCTGACTTTGTCGGGCCTGGTCCCCCGCTTTTCTTTGTACCAATAGTAAGCGCATGTAATTTCCAGAGGGGGGAGAATGTTGGAATGACATATCCATCCTGTGGGGTAATATGGGCGCCGGTGGACATGTCTATCAAGAGATCTGAGTAGAAGTCATGAATGGTGACTTCTCCATTACCTTTCTGGAAGATGTGATAGATCCATAGAAAGGACATCGGGGGGGGGGAGTCTTTTGGTATTATAGTTGGCGGAGAACAGGCGAGGGCGGTGTGGAATGCTTTTCATAGCTTCTGCTGCATCTTCAATATTTCTGCTCTTCTGTCTTTGAAATCTTCTTTTATCGCTTCTCTGCCTCTTTTGCAGCTGGCTTAGCCTTGCTACATGGGGCTCGCCGCCTTGCCACATTGGCGAATGAGCTCGAGTTTCTGAAGACAGGCGTCCTTTTGTCGTGCTTTTCTCTCTCCTCATTCTTCGCTCAATCATGGAGGTGCTGGAACCCAGTTAGTTTGTATTCTTGTTTTTCACCAATATGCGTCAATGATAGGTATCTTCCCATGTTAAGGCTGAACGCCAGTTTAAGTTCCCAGTTGGGGTGGTCATTCTGGGAGTTCTCTTCTTAAACTTTGCAGCTTCTTTTCTCTCGTTGCGTGAAGTACATTCGAGGAGATGGTGGTCGATCCTGTTTTGGAATTTGGGGGCGTGAGCTACATCGGTCAAACAAACTGTTGATTGAAGTGGTATGGTCAATTTTATTGTGGAACTGTCCACCAGGAGAGTTCCCATGTCCAACTTATTTAAGCTTCAGCCTTCTGGCCACAATGAGTTCCTATGAATGGTCTTGGTGGGACATGATAACTCAAACAATGGTCTCTACCCTGTTAACGTTCCATTCTAGGCCATGGGTCCCTATGTGGACTTCTTCAGCGGATCTTCTGGTCTTATCTTGGCATTAAAATCACCCGACTTTGATCTTGTAGAAGGTGTGATCTTTTATAGAACTCCTCCAGTTCCATGTAGAATTCTCACATTTCATCTTCCTTGTATGTGGATGTTGGGTGTGAAACCAGAAGATAGAAATTACTGGCAGTGGGCCAATATCTCTTCAAGTGTAATCGTCCTATCCGGTTAATTGGGCATTCCAATGAATCAATGTTGACGCCATGTTCGAGCTGACAAGGACACCAACGCCACCGATGCCTCTTCCGTTTCATGTTCCATGGAACAATTCTTCTCCAGTGTCAAATACAGCATGATGCAACTGACGCTCTCCCTCGTCCCAGTCAGACCAATGATGTCATACTTGATCTTTTTTGCAAGCTTGCACCACCATCAGATCCCCAAATATGCTTCCGGCGCCAGCGTACTTTGCATGAAAGTACAGATAGTCATTTTAGTCCTTTTTCCTTTGCCTTAGTCTAGGTTGGCTCGTGAAATTTTATCAGGCACTGCTTGTTTGCTCTTCTTACTGCTGCTATACTATGGCAAACAACTTTTTGGGAGTCAGAGAAATAAACATTTTTGTTCCATTGTTTGGCATATTTAACACGCATTGGACAGCTTGCTAGGCCCTGCCGTGTGGTCGCTATACTCTCATTACCTTGTGGGACTCTCTCAGAGGGTGGGTAGGGCTATCCATGGTAATTCTGGTGGTAGAATGAAGCTGGCTTTTTATCTGCTCCCTTTGGGTTATCTGTGTCTGTGTCTCAAGCATTCCTGGGCTTAAATACTCTCCTCTGAAGGGCATTCTCTGCAGGTGGGTTCATGTGAGGCTGGGTTTGACAAGCCGGCTTCGAGACTGGCTTAATCTACTGGGTGGAGATCTTACCCGAGCTGCGGAGTGTGGATGGTGAAGAATGGCTGCCAGCAAGGTGTGAGGGTTTCTCTGTGCTGTTGCTCAGGTATCAGGATGATGGTTCGGTTCGGAAGTCGCTCTCTGGTCCATGTGAATGCAGGGGTTCAATGGGAAAGAGTTGGTATCTGCTCTGCCGGGT
>JAJIBD010023752.1:0-19832 GCA_021461705.1 Cryptotis parvus | reverse complement strand
TCACTACCAGCAGTGGAACCAACCACTGAAAGAGATGCACACAGTTGACTGACAATAGCACAAACCACCTCACCCACACAAAAGCAGCAACTACATTAAGACTGCTAAGCAGTGTCAAAAGAACACTTTGTGAAACTGTTTTCTAATTTTTAATTTTGTAAATCAATAGAAGATGTCAATGTAAGATCTTTTTAGGGTATGCTTTGGGGCCAAAACTATAGTACAGTGGGTGGGGTGTTATTACGCCTGCATGTGATAAAGCTAAAAAGGGTTCAATCCCTGGCATCCCCTATGGTCCCTGAGTACCACTAGGGTGATTTATAGAGCAGGAGTCAGGTAGCCCTTGAGAATCACAGGGTCTTGCCAGGTCAAAGAAAAGAACTAATATATTTAAGAGTATTCTTTAATATATATTTCAGATCTATTGTTTGCTATTTTTGTTTAAATTTATTTTCTTTTAGACCTGTGATTTATAATACTGTAATAACAGGATTCTCATACATACATTCCAGCACCGTGCCCCCAACAAACTATTTGCCTCCGCACTCCCCACCTGCCATGGTAAATTCAGCTCTGCAGACCAGTTCCGTTGTATTTGGCCATTTATTGTTATCTTACTCTGTTTCTTTTATCCTACCTATGAGAGTGGTTATTCTCCATATTTCCCTTTCCTTCCATTTCATTTCTTTTGGAAGTATGTTTGCTTCATAGACCTGCACTCTACTGTGAGCTAATTTAATGTTCTGTTGGGGGGTGTTCTAAGAGAGTTGCCCCTCCATTTGAAATCACTAATGTCTAATTTTTCTATGTCCCTCTTAGCCTTAGTCCGTTACATTCTCAATCATGAAAAGTCAAGATTGATATATTGTAAAATGCTTTGTGTGGGAGAGGAAGAAGCAGCCAACCCAAGTTTGATCCCCAGCACTGTATAAGGAACCCCAAGCACTAACAGGAGTGATCGCTGAGTACAGAAACAGGAGTAAGCCCTGAGCAAGCACAGTGTGCCCCATCAAAGCAGTCACATGATGTCATGAACATGATTAATATATTGAACTGAATGGCCCTTGGTTGTTTTTTTCCTTACCTCTTACATATTTTTTTTTGCCAAAATTGAAGAATCTCATTACTAGAGAACACACCATGTTAAAAGTCATTGGACAATAAATATTTCTTTTGCATTTGAAGGTTGGCTGCAGGATGGTTGCTCTTAACTGACATGTTTCTCCTGCTTTAGGAGCAGCTGCAGGCTCCCCCTGTGCTGGCTTGTGTGGAGAAGTTTTGCTCCATGTGACCTTCACCCTTCTTATGGGACTGCTGAGACGGAACGATGTTACCTACAAGGCAACTGCAAGAGGGACATTTGAATAGCAACTTAAGAGCATCACATTTGCCTCCTTCCATTATTCAAAGCATGTTACTGATATAAACCCAGATCCAAGGGTGTGAAGACACCTAGGGCTATTAAAAGAGGACATTGAAAAATGACACAAAGGGAGGCATGTTTCCAAGGAGAGGTGAAGAACTGTGGTGCACTGAACAATGCATTCCCTAAATATCACATCATAATTCCCGGACGTTGTCGAGTATTACCTCCTTTGTAAGAGACTTTACAGATATTATTTCAGTGTTTGGAGATGGAGACATTATGCTTAATTTTGGAAGTGAGCCTAAGGGGAACATGAAAGTTCTCATAAGAGGAGTCAAGAGATCAGGAGTGTGAAAGACTGGGAGATATTACAGTGGGTCAGGCACACAGCTGGAGGGATATTATGGTTGGGGGGTGAGCACATCATACATGCTTGCATGCACCTTGCATGCTCAACCCAGGGGTTGAATCCTCAGCATGTCAGGGGTTCCATGAGCATAGAAAGTAGTGTCCTTGAGCACAGAGCCAGGAGTAAGCCCTGAGAACAATTGTGCATGGAGAGAGTGAGAGAGAGAGAAAGAGAGAGAGAGTGAACAAGAGAAAATGAGATCAGAGTTAGAAAGTACAATGGACTCCCTGGGTCCCAAGTCGCCTCTGAGGGGTCCCGGAAGTAGCCGGGATGAGACTCGCCCATCACACTAGCCACCATTTTTGCTGTCGGACGCTACCAAACTGCCTCAGACCAGATCAACAGAGCAAAGCCAGTTCGAGCCCAGGTAGGCGGCTCCAAGAGGCGGGAATCACTGGGAAGTCGTCAGATGGAGGCGTGGTCGTCCTTCCCCCCCTCCATCTTGTCGAGCCTGGTGGCCCCTGCTCACGAGCTGCCCACGGGCCAGCACAGGGCCCTCACGGACGGCTGGGGAGGCGGCGCTCGGCGGCGCGCCGAGCCTAGCTGACCATGGAACCCGAGGAGGGGCAGATGGGTTTTAGGAGTGGGCCCGTCGCCTTGAGGGGTCCCGAAGCAGCCGGATGAGACTTCGCCCCTCACTAGCCACCATTTTGCTTGTCCGGACGCTGGAAACTGCCTCAGACCAGATCAACAGAGCAAAGCCGAGATTCGAGCCCAGGTACGCGGCCGCTAGCGGCATCGAGTCCAAAAAGTAGTGAAACAGTGATGTCTTTTAATGCACTGCATTCAACGAAGAGCAGGAAAGTTTGTTGGGAAGGGAGATATAGAGAGGAAAGAAATGGCATACAGAACCCGCCAAGTGGTTGAGGAGCAGGAGGGCGGAGGGGGAGGTGGGGACATTGGTGATGGGAGATGGGTTTGGGCGGAGGGAATGCGTGTTGGAACACTGTAGAACCAGAGCTCTACATGAAGCATCTTTCAATTAAAAAAAAAGGTGGAATCTACCACAAACATGTAGGGAATCAGTGGTTAGGTAAGATAGAGAAGGGGAACAGTGTGCTAATATTTGTCAAAAAATGATAATACCAGCCTAGAACTGAGCATTGAATATAGGAAAAAAAGATATACATGATGATCTCTGAATGTATGTATTTGCAATCCACAATGTGTAAGAGAAGAGAAAAGGGAGAGAGAGAGAAGAGATAAAGAACTTGCCATAGAGGCGGGCTGGGGAGGGGGAGGGAAGTGAGGGACATTGGTGGTGGGAAATGGGCACTGGTGGAGGGGATGGGTGCTGGAACACTGTATGACGGAAACCCAAACATGAACATCTTTGTAATTGTATATAACATGGCGGTGTAATAAAATATTTAAAAAGAAAGTACAATGGACTCCAAAGGGAGAAAAGAGCTAGCAATGTGGGAGGCTAACACTGAGGACAAGAAAACAGAATGACCTTTGAGGTTGTAGAAGAACACAGGCCAGCCAACAAACTTCTGTCCTCCCGGCTCTCTTACTATATTCAGAAAGAGATTTCTGATTGAGGCTTTCCTCAGTTTCTATTTCCTTGCTGGAATTCTCCCCTATTTAATTATGCTCTAGTGAACAACGTAATCACTGTCCTTTGGAAGTGCTTATCCAAGAGATAATAGAGATCTTGGGTGCTGGGTGTCCAAGACTTCTACTATTGCTCAGTAGTGTAAGGTGGTCTCCTCCGCTTCCTCACTATGTCTAGCAGCTCTGAAGGAGCGGTTCAGAGGCCTCTCTCAGATCATTTTGTCCATGGCTTCCTTCCAAGGAGGCCAGGGCAGAAGGGAAGTTTACAGAAGTAGGAGCTAAGGTTGCACTTGGAAGTTTCCTCCTGGGCGGCTGGACCTTCTAAACCATAAGAGAATAAACCTGTACTATTTTATTTTTTTTTAATATTTTATTACACCGCCATGCGATATACAATTACAAAGATGTTCATGTTTGGGTTTCAGTCACACAGTGTTCCAGCACCCATCCCTCCACCAGTGCCCACTTCCCAACACCAATGTCCTCACTTCCCTCCCCCTCCCCAGCCCGCCTCTATGGCAAATTCTTTATCTCTTCTCTCTCTCTCTTTTCTCTTTTCTTACACATTGTGGATTGCAATACATACATTCAGAGATCATCATGTATATCTTTTTCCTATATTCAATGCTCAGTTCTAGACTGGTATTATCATTTTTTGACAAATATTAGCACGCTGTTCCCTTCTCTGTCTTACCTAACCACTAATTCCACATGTTTGTGGAAGATTCCACCTTTTTTTTTAATTGAAAGATGCTCATGTAGAGCTTTGGTTCCACAGTGTTCCAACACGCACCCTCCGCCCAAACCCATCTCCCATTACCAATGCTCCCCACCTCCCCTCCCCCTCCCGCACCTCAACCACTTGGCGGGTTCTGTATGTCATTTCTTTTCCTCTCTATATCTCCTTCCCAACAAACTTTCCTGCTCTTCGTTGACTGCAGTGCATTAAAAGACATTACTGTTTCACTATTTTAGTGGACCGCCACGGCAGCTTGAGGCCGCGCGACCTGGGCTCGAACTGGCTTTGCTCTGTTGATCTGGTCTGAGGCCGTTTCGCAGCGTCCGACAGCAAAATTGGTGGCTACTGTGATGGGCGAGTCTCATCCGGCTGCTTCCGGGACCCCTCAGAGGCGACGGGCCCACTCCCAAAACCCATCTCGGGGTTCCATGGTCAGCTAGGCCCGGCGCGGGCGAGCGCCAGCCTCCCCAGCCGTCCGTGAGGCCCTGTGCTGGCCCGTGGGCAGCTCGCAGGCAGGGCCACCAGGCTCGACAAGATGGAGGGGGGGGCGACCACGCCTCCATCTGACGACTTCCCAGTGATTCCCGCCTCTTGGAGCCGCCTACCTGGGCTCGAACTGGCTTTTGCTCTGTTGATCTGGTCTGAGCACCTGTACTATTTTAGGTCCACCAAATTATGCACATTTCTTACAGCAGCCACTGAAAACCAGTAAAGATTATGGCCTTTGGAAATAAGATATTACTGTACTAATACCCTAAAAATGTAAAGTGGCTTTGGGACTGGATAAATGTCAGGCACTGGAAGAAATTTGAGAAAGACAATATGAAAAGCCTAGATTGTCTTGAGCATACTGTTTGATAGAAATAAAGATATTAAAAACTTCTGTTGAGGGCTCAGATGGGAATGATGAGTGTCTTGTTGAGACTGAAAAAAAGGAGATTCTTATTGTAAACCAGCAAAAAATTAGACTTTTTTGTGCACTAGATTTATTTATATAGACATGTATGCATGATGAACCTGGATCCTGGATATTTAACTTAAATTTCAAAGTATTAGAGGTACAGTTTGTTTAATTCTTACTCTTTAGAATAAATGCAACAAGAGAAACTGAGTTAAGGATTAAGAAAGAAGAATCAGAAGTTGATATTTTTGGAAATTCTTAGCCTATCTGAAATTCAAAAGTAGCTAATAATAGATTTGCTGTTAGGAAAGCGTGTGTGTGTGTGTGTGTGTGTGTGTGTGTGTGTGTGTGTGTGTGTGTGTGTGTAAGAGTGACAACCATGAATGTGGCTGGATAACCAAGAGTGTGGCTGGATAATCTTTTGTGCATGCCTGAATGAAATGGGATATCACAATATTTTGTCACATGAGGACTCTTTGAAGAGATTAAACACATGATTCATATGATTCATGGCTCTCCTTGGTTATTGTCATGGGCATCTCCAGAGGAAATATAATCTATGGTGAACCTCTTATCTATAGGAGTGAATTTCTGTGACAAATGTGGGAGACCTGAAAGTTATTCATGATATTACATTAGAATAAACACTGACACAAAAGGGATAAAGGAAGAATAACATGGTAAAAGGCTATTGGACCCCCAAAATACCATAGAGGGGAAAGAGATAGACACAATGACTCAGCTGAAACCTGAGTGCTACTCTCTGCGAAGGAGAATGACTCAACATTAAATATAGGCAAAAGATACACATGACAACCCTTTAATGGATGTTCTGTAATCCATAGTCTGGATGGGAAGGAAATGAGAAAGAGAGAGAAAGGGGAAAGAAATAAAGAACCTGCCATGGAGGTTAGGCTGGGGAGGGGGGAGGGAACCTGGAACGTTGGTGGTGGGAGATGGGCACTGGTGGGGGATGGGTGCTGGAACACTGTATGACCCAAACCCAAATAGGAACTTTTTTAATTGTTTATCTTTGTAACTTTATATCTCACGGTGGTCTAATAAAATACTTTAAAAAAAGAGAGAAACGACTCAAGGTAGCTTCTGGTTTCCGAGAACAGGAGCCAGAGCCCAGGGGATTAATCCCAGGTCTTCAGATAAAAAGCTTTCCTGTTGAATGTCAGAATTGCTCCTTCTTTCTTTTTCTTATTCCCTCTGAATGAGCCTGTCTACAACAGTCATCTTCTGCCTTTTCTTCCACTGTTCTAGTGGGCTTATTTTCTAGTCTCTCAAACTTACAGTTGAAGAGAAATTTTTCCCGGTGGATCATGCTCAAGAATGTCACATTCTTGATTTAGATGACATAGATGAAGTGATAGGACACCTTTTAGAGATATTTCATAGGGCTGGAGAAATAGTACAGTGTGTAGGTACTTGCCCTTGGATGTGGCAACCCAGGTTCAACCCCTGGCACCATATGGTCTCAGAGCCCACTAGGAATGCAGAGCCAGGAGTAAGCTCAGAGCACTGCTGAGGTGTGGCACAAAAACAAAAGACTAGAGACATTTCATATTGTGAAGTTGATGTCATAGTTTAAGACTCGGAGGGGAAATACATATATTATATATGTTTTTTTTCCTCTCTCTCACACACAGAGATAAAGAGAGAGAGAAAGAGAGAGAGAGAGAACACCTGTATGTCTTAGCCAGAGGTGGTTTGTGGACATAGGTCCTATACCACCTAACTTTGGGCATTTTAATTTCTCAGAAAACGTGGCCCTGAGTTGGTGGAGTCTGGCCAGAGAGGCACAGCAGTGATTTTTTGGGTATCAGGAAACCTGGCCGGTGCCTTCAGGTTGCTAGTGCAGTTCCCCACCTGTCCAGGTTGACCTGCTCATGGCGTTTTGCCCCCTTGGCCCTAGTAACACAGGTCTCCATGGGCTAGGCAGGGACCAGGACCAGACCTAGGGCTGCTGCACTTTGTGACTTGAGAAACTCTGTGTGGGCTGCAGTCACCAGTTCATCAGAGCCTGGCCAGGGAAGTACACCCCATCCTGGGTCTCACAGACAGTTGATGCTCAGGGAAGTTTTATTTCATAGTCTCTCTCTCCTTTGGCATTATGATTTGCAGTATAGGTACTGAAAAGTTATCATGTTCTTTTGCTTACTAGGATTTGACTATGTCTTAATGTGGGGTAGGAGAAAAACCTTTTTAGGGCAAGAAAATACACTCTGGTAAACTGAATAATGGTCCATTAAAGATGTCTACTACCAAAATCTCTGGAGCACAGTAAGGTTACCATAAAGAACAAAGGGACTTTGACTATCATTACTTTTGTGTTTGTTGATTTTGTTAAGCACCAAAGTGCTTGAGAACCCCCACCAGTCTTTATGTCTCTTCCAGCCCTCCCTCCCACCCCCTGTCCCCTACTACTTTGTGTTATCAGTTTTGCAATGAAAGGCCTTTATTTTATCTATATCACTTGAATCACTTGAATCCCATTATTCATCAATTTGCTCAAGCAGGCGCCAGTAACATTTCCATTGGACCCTATCACGTGCCAATGTAACCCAATGGCATCTGGTTGATTCAGGAATATGAAGAGCCTCAAACCGTTCCTTCAAGGTCTTGACAAGGGAAGTCTGACCATCTTGTAGGTGGGCGGCCACGTGATCTTTTGACATCCCGTGGGATCCAGTCGGTAACGGCTCTAGTCCAGCAGTTGTCTCCAAATCGCATTGCATGTCCAGCCCATCTGATTTTCGATGCCTTGGCAAATGAGACAGCATCCCTGATTCTGGAATAGCAACGGAGGTCAGAACTCCGGATTCCTTCTCTCACTTGAGTGAGGCATGATATTCCAAGCATAGCTCTTTTCGATTCCTCTCTGGGAGAACCAAATAGGATTCTCATCCTGCTTTTCGTAGGGCCCAGGTCTCTGAGGTGTATGTTAATGCGGGGAGAATGGTGGAGTCAAAGAGATGTGCCCTGAGCCGGAGGTTCTTTGTCCTTTTAGCTATTTCTTCGATGCCTTTGAAGGCATTCCATGCCGCTCTCTTCCTCCTGCGCAGCTCAGGTTTTAGGTCGTTCATCATGTTGATTTCTCGACCTAGGTACACATAACTGCTGCATTCAGAAATGTTTGTTCCATTGAGAGTGAATGGGGCCTCTGGAACTAGTTCATTCTTCATGAACATAGTTTTCTTTAGATTCAGCTGTAGACCTATCTTTCCACATTCTCGGTCAAAGTCAGCCAGCATTTGTGCCGCTTGGCTAATGTTTGGTGTTATTAGAACGATGTCATCAGCGAAGCGGAGGTGGTGTAGTTGCCGACCATCTGTCTTCACTCCCATTCCTTCCCATTCTAATTGTCGCATGATGTTCTCGAGGGTGGCGCTGAAGAGTTTTGGTGAAATGATACCACCCTGCTGAACCCCTCTTTTCACATTAATGATCACTTCCTTGTAGAATGGTGAGATCCTGGTGGTGAATCCATAATACAGCTCACGAAGGATCTTGATGTATTGGGTTTGAACACCCTGTTTGGCTAGGGCTTCGATGACTGCTTCAGTCTCCACAGAATCAAAGGCTTTCTTTAAATCAATGAACGTGAGACAGAGTGGCATCTTGTACTCCCTACAAACCTCAATGAGCTTGGTTACTGTGTGGATATGGTCGATTGTGCTGAATCCTTTCCGGAAGCCTGCTTGCTCCCATGGTTGTCCTTCATCTAGTGTTCTGCCAATCCTGTTCAGGATGACTCATGTAAACAGCTTTTAGATGACGGACAACAGGCAGATGGGGCGATAGTTGCCGATGTCGTGAATGTCTCCCTTCTTGAACAGTAGAACTGTCCTGCTGGTTTTCCATTGGGAGGGCACCTTGCATTCGGACAGGTAGCGTGTGAAGAGCCGAGCTAGTGTATTGATGAGTACTGACGGCAGATTCTTCAGGTGTTCGGTTCGGATCTGACTTTGTCTGGGCCTGGTGCTGTTCCCTTCTTTACCAACGAAATGGCATGTCGAATTTCAGAAGGGAGAATGTTTGGAATGACATATCCATCCTGTGGAATTTGGTATGTGGGCAGGTGGACATGTCTATCAAAGAGATCTGAGTAGAAGTCATGGATAGTCTTCTCCATTACCTTTCTGGAAGATGTGATAGATCCATCAGGGCATCGGAGGGCAGTCATCTTTGTCTTATAGTTGGCGAAGGACAGGCGGGCCGGTGCGAATGCTTTTCCTGGCTTCTGCTGCATCTTCCAGTATTTCTGCTCTTCTGTCTTTGAGGTCTTCTTTTATCGCTTCTCTGCACTGCTTTGCAAGCTTGGACATTAGCATTTGGTCGCCTGAGGCTCGCGCCTTGCCACATTGGCGAATGAGCTCGAGAGTTTCTGAAGACAGGCGTCCTTTTGTGTCTTTCTCTCTCTCGGCATTCTTCGCACAATCATGGAGGTGCTGAACCAGTTGGTTGTATTCTTCATCAATGTCGTCAATGATGGTATCTTCCCATGTTGCTGCAATGGTGCCAAAGAGTTCCCAGTTGGTGGTCATTCTGGGAGTTCTCTTCTTAAACTTTGCAGCCTTTTCTCCCCTGTTGCGTGGAAGTAGAATTTTTGCACGAAGGAGATGGTGGTCCGATCCTGTTTGGAATTTGGGGACGACAGCTACATCGGTCAGACAAAACCGTTGATTGAAGATGATGTGGTCAATTTCATTGTGGAACTGTCCACCAGGAGATTCCCATGTCCAACATTTCGCTTCAGCCTTCTGGAACTGTGAGTTCCCATGAATGGTCTTGGTGGACATGATGAACTCAGATAGTCTCTCACCCTGTTCGTTCCATTCTAGGCCATGGGTCCCGATGTGGACTTCTTCAGCCAATCTTCTCGGTCTTATCTTGGCATTAAAATCACCCGACTATGATCTTGTAGAAGGTGTGATCTTTTTTATAGAACTCCTCCAGTTCCATGTAGAATTTCTCAATTTCATCTTCCTTGTATGTGGATGTTGGTGCGTAGACAATGAAGATAGAAATTGCTGGCAGTGGGCCATATCTCTTCAAGTGTAATCATCCTATCCGGTTGGTTAGGCATTCAATGAATCAATGTTGACGGCCATGTTTGTGTTGACAAGGACACCAACGCCACTGATGCCTCTTCCATTTCATGTTCCAAGGAACAATTCTTCTCCAGTGTCAAATACAGCGTGATGCGGCTGACGCCTCCTCGTCTCAGTCAGACCAATGATGTCGTACTTGATCTTTTGCGCTTGCACCATCCATCAGATCCTCGAATATATGATTCGATGCCAGCCTACATGCTTGAAAGTACAGACAGTCATTTTAGTCCTTTTTCATTTTGGCAGCCTAAGTTGGCCGTGAAATTTTATCAGGCACTGCTTGTTTGCCTTTCTTACTGCTGCTGTATTAAGGGCTCTTTTCGGGGTCAGGAAAATAAACATTTTTGTTACTGGTTTTGGCATATTGAACACCCATCAGACAGCTTGCTAGGCTCTGCCGTGTGGTCACTATACTCTCATTACCTTGTGGGGGCTCTCTCAGAGTGGTGGGTAGAATATTCATGGTAATTTGGAGGTAAATCAGCAATGGGGAAGGTTGGCTGTTCTGCTCTGCTGGGGGTATCTGTGTCTGTGGCTCAAGCATTCCCTGGGCTTGAAATACTCTCCTCTGAAGGGCGGGTCTCTGAAGGGTGGGTCCTTGTAGGCTGGGTTTCTGACAAGCCGGGTTGGAGACTGGCTTAATCTCTAGGGTGGAGATCTTAGGAGCTGCGGAGTGTAGATGGTGGAGATCGCTGCCAGCAAGGTGTGGAGGGTTTCTCTGGGTTCTTCTGAGGGCTCTATCAGGATGGTGGACTCGGGTCGGAAGTCACTCTCATGGTCTGTGGAATGCAGGGGGGTTCAATGGGGAAAGTTGGTATCTGCTCTGCCGGGTGTATCTGTATTGGCAAAACCTGAAGCAGACTGTCGGGGATGCCACTAGGGTCCCCGACAGTGTCAGGACAGAAGTTCTCTTCTACCTCCAAGGATGCCGAGGAAACAAATGAAAACTCACGAGTCTGGTGCAGTTCCAAAAGGCTTTTAATAGTACAAAAGCTCTTCCACAGCACTCCAATATAATGAACAAACTCTAGCTCTGGTCCAAACTTAGACCATACAAAAAAGCCTAAGTCTCCCACCAAAGAGAGAGGATCTCACCTGAGATGAGTCCTACCCAGAAGAAGGAGCAAAGGCCAAAGAGCAAAAAAGCCAAAAGCGAAAGCGGCGGAGCCAAAAGCGAAAGCAGAAAAAAACTAACAAACAAACAAACAAAAAAGTCGGGGTTTCATACATAGCAGAGCCGCTCCTTTTGCTGCGATCTATTTTATCTATATACCACAGATTAATGTGGATCATTCAGTCTTTATCCTTTTTCCTCAAATTTATTTCACTCAGCATGATGCTCTGCAATTCCATTCAAGTTGTAGTAAACTACAAACCATCATCTCGTAGTCGCATAATATTCCATTGGTATTTACATAACTTCTTTATCCTTCCTCTTTCATAGACACTTGGCTGCAGTTATGATAGAGGAACATGAGAAAGAGAAGGAATTATAACAAATAGTGTAGGAGGGGTTATACAAATAATCAAAATGGTCCTTGTAAGACATAGGTAATAAGGGCTAAATCAGGAGGAAAATAACATAGTGCAAAAACCATAGATTGAGATGGTAGAGCTAGACACTATTTGTGCGTGTGTGTGTGTGTGTGTGTTCTGTTGCTGTTGTTGTTTGAAGGAGTGAGAAGTCACCTTTATTGCAACAGGTTACAGCAGGGGAAATGGCATCGAGTACACAGTCTCACAATGTGTGAGAAACCAGACAATTTACTGATATTTCCAAGGGACAAAACAAGAAGAAAGAGACCAGTGATGAACCAAGCTGGTCTTGGATAAAGAGCACAGTGCTCCACTGCAGATGACTCTCATGTTCTGTGCGCAGGAAATCTGCACCCCCACTCCAACACCCCACAAGAGGAAGGAAATGAAGCAAAATATAAGGCTGTGTTAGACGCTGCATACAATACCATGGATATTATTCTGTCTCACACTGAAAGCTCAATCTAGCAAATCCCTCCAGAAGAAATAGAGCCCAGTACATGACCTGCCAAGACTGAGAAAACCGCAGGAACAGGGGGAGACCCCTCCCATCCCTTTGAAATCTCTCCCCAGGTAAGGATGGTGCAGATACGCACTTAGCAAGGGGGCTGCTCTAGCTGCATCCAGAGCTTTGGGGGTTCCTGGCACAATCAGGCAGTGTTTCCTGAAGCTTGAGGGCTGCCAAGAGCCTTGCAGTTGGTACCAAGGAGGATGGAGCATCCTATTAATCATCATCATCATCATCATCATCATCATCATCATCATCCAATTTAGTGTAACTGAAATGGTGTGGGTGGGAGTGAGTTGACCACAGATCCCCTGGATATTGTAGCATTGGGTATTTCCCCATGGGGTGGTGGTCGGGCGCGCCGCCAGGGGTCCCCGACAGTGCCGGGAAGCGAGTTCCCTTCTACCCTCCAAGCAGGCAAGGAATGGATGAAAACTCAGGAATCCAATGCAGTTTTTAAAGGCTTTACTTATCAGGGCCGGGCGGTAGCCCAGCCGGGTAGGGGCGTTTGCCTTGCACGCGGCCGGCCTGTGCCGGCCCGGGTTCGATCCCCGGCATCCCATATGGTCCCCCGAGCACCGCCAGGAGGTAATTCCTGAGTGCAGGAGCCAGGAGAGAAACCCTGAGCATCGCCGGGTGTGACCCAAAAAGCAAAAAAAAAAAAAAAAGGCTTTCACCTATCACAGGTTCAGGCATACAAATCAGCAAAAGGAAAACCGGTTGCTTAGGATTCCAGGCTAGAACCCCAGCCACATGTAGGCCAAGATGGCGACCACCATGTGTAAAGGCCTTGTAAAAGGAGAAGACAAGAATCCCAAGAAGGGGTGAGCTCTCACAAAGAGAGAGAGAGCCCACAAAGAAGCGCGGGAGAGAGGAAACAGGCTAGTTTATACCCCCTGCAACTCAGACCTTCCTCCCACTGTTATGGCAAGCAGGGCGGGTCAAATGCCCTTGGGTAATCCCTCCCTGCACCTCACCTAGGGCCTTTACTATGCTAATGTTTTGAGCCAAGATCTGCCTGGAAATGCCTTTATAGGGTAGAGAGGGGGTTCCTGAGATGGCATGTCTCTGTACCAAAGACTAATACTAATGCCAGTTAAATATTTCTCCAAGCCTTCACAAGTCTCTTCTACTTCATTGTAGTTTTTGTATTTTAGTTGCCTTTGAGTATATCAGGGAGCCATGCTTGTTTGCTTGGAAGCAAACAGCATTTCTCTCTGGTCTAATTACTTAGGGTCCTACGTGGCCAGGCTCAATATGCTGGTAAGATCTAGCTGAGTCCCCACGATGATTGTGGTAGCATGGGAGAATATTTATACCAGCTAGTACAGCATACATGGTCAGATAAACTGCCACATTTAGACTATCCCCTTATCTGCGAAGTGATTTGCAGGCGGCAATTCAAAGCAGATGCAGCGGCCCTTAGGAGTCCTGCAACAGGGTGGCACAATTGGCAAGTCATCCTCAGTTGCATATAGCTGAGATGATGTGAGTTTTGTTTTTCTTGACCTTTCCCCCCTATAGCATTGAAAAATGTTGCAAAAACAACATATTTCATATTGCATCTTACCTTGCCGCTAAGACAAGGGTTGCTTTTCTCTCTGGGAACCTCCCCCATGGCCCAGATTTCTACCTGGGTTCCCAATATCAATGTCTGCCTTATGGTGTGGTTGCTGGAGTCTGTCTAATCCCCGCACTGTTTTGGCAGCCCTGGCTGACAAAGGTCTATAGAAAAAGTCTTACATCTCCCCGCAGGGGTAGCCAACACCTCAGGAGAGACACACAGTGCCTCCTGCCCCAGCCATTCATAACACATGCCTTAGGCTTCTGATTCTCCCAAGCATTCTGGGGGTCCCTCATTTCGTCCTCTGGCTAAAGTCCTCTCTTTCTGAGTGTCTCCTTTGTCCAAGTCGGGATTTTACAGAGGGAGCTGTCTCTGGAGAGTTCCACCAGGAACCAAGCAAAGGCCAGACAACCTGGCAAAAGCAGACTATTGGTATTGTGTTTAGGAGTGGAATGTGTGTGTCATTGTTTTTAATCTGTGCTATTGTTTAGGGGGGAAAAACATTACATAGTGATAAAAACAATAAAGGAGGGACGAAGCAATAGTACAGTGGGGAGGGGCATTTGCTTTGCACACGGCTGACTTGGGTTTGAACTCCGGCATCCAATATGGTCCCCCAAGCACCGCAAAGTAGTAATTCCTGAGAGTTGAGCCAATAGTAACCCTTCCTGAGTGCATCACCAAATGTGACCCCCAGAACAAATAACAACAACAACAACAACAACAACAACAATAATAATAATAGAGATGATGTTAAAAAAAAGTTCTGTGCCCTGAGCTTGTAATGGGAGGAGGAGCAATTAGTATCTGGTAGTGTTGTAAAGGAGGCGGAGTTAGGCCCAACACCCTACCGCGTTCACAACACTGCCAGATGCTAATTGGCAGTTGCCCAGCCTGGCCAACTTCTTACCTGGAAGACAGGGAAAGGCAGATGTCCCTTGGTCTTCCCAGCTGGACGTCCTGAGGTTCAGCCTACAGTTCTCTGCCATGCAGCAGTGTCCCATAGTTGTCCCATAAGTATACTTTTGAGCTTTGCCCTACACAGGGGCAGATTTCATTCTCTTCTAGCTCAACAACAAAGTGAAGGGGAGCCTTCTTGATATTTGCCTTTAACTTCCCTTTCCATCAGGGCATAGAGACAAGCCCAGGTGCTTCGAGGCCAGGCTAAGTTGCTTTAGGTGGGATGAGGAAGTAAAAACAGTCCCTGATGTCCCTCTCCACCACCCCCTGCGGTGCTCAGCTATCACATGATCCTCTAGGGGGACCCTAGGGGTTGGGAACCATATGGATAACAGGGATTGAACCTGGGTTGGCTGTATTCAAGGCAAACCACGTATCCTCTGTATTATCACTCTGGTACCTGAAAAAACAGATTTATGGGGGAAGGGGTGATGAAAATTGTATCAGTTAGAACTCAAGTAGTTCTCACTCAGAGCCTGTCCCTGTCCCTTTATTTATCTTTCAAATAAAAGGCGACTTCACCTTGAAATGATATACATGGGCCGGAGTGACAGCACAGTGGGTAGGGAATTTGCCTTATATGCCATCAACTGGGGCCGACCTGGGTTCGAACCCCGGCCTCCCGTATGGTCCCCCAGGCACCACCAGAAATAATTCCTGAGTGCAGAACCAGGAGTAACCCTGAGCATTGCCAGATGTGACCCCCAAAAAAAGAAATGATATGCATAATAGGATCTTAAATACAGGAAAACATATTGTACACACCTGCAAATATCATTTAAAAAATACCAACATTAAATGTATATGTAATGCTAACCATAGCTACTCATGTAGGTGTGGTCACCAGCAGGTCATCATAAGTTTTGTAGTGACAGGTGCCCCCTCCCATTTCATTTTCTAGGAAGTCTGTGTTAGAAAGAAATCGGTGGAGAGAAGAGAGCAGCTATATGGGCTCCTCCACCTCTCCATGTCGGGGCGTGGCTATGGGCTCGCGCAGCCTCCACAGCCAGCAAAGCCGGACAAGAGACAGACCAGACCCACAGCTGCTGGTGTGTGGCTGCTCTTCGATGCACAAGAGGCTTAGATAACAATGTAGGCTAGGACCAGGTCCTTCCCAGGATCTTTTCACATTTATACACTGTAATGATCATTGTAGTTGTAACAAACCGGGAGGTTGTTCGGGAATGAGGAATTATAATGTCACCACTAGAACTCACTGAATACACACTAGAGACTTACATCATAAACCCGTTAATATCTGTAGGGCAAGCCACAAAGTGTAAGAGAAGAGAGAGAGAGAAATACAGAGACAGAAACAGAGATAGAAGGGGAGAAAGAGAGAAGGAAAAATGTGCCTGTTCTAGGGGCAAGCTGGGGTTGGGTGGGGGGAGTGTGGGGACATTGGTGGTGGGAGTGGGGCACTTGTGGAGGGGTGGGTGCTGTATATGATACTATCACACACTATACGGTCTCTGTCACACACTATATGCCAGAGACCCAATTATGAGCATCCTTGTAATTGTATATCTCATGGTAGTATAACAAAAATTAAAAAAATAATAATAAAAAGGAGAAGAGACAGTCTGAGGGCGGACAAAGTTGGAGGCTTATGGAGCAAGAAGTTTTGAAACAGCAGTGAGGTGTAATCAAAGCAGAGAGAAAGAGAGCAGTATTTTTTAATGCATTGCTGTAAATACTATGTAAAGTCTTTGAATCCTCTTCAAAGTTTTCAAAAAATACAAAGTATGAGTACAAGAAATTTGGGAGTTCTTCTGGCTCTTGGAAGGAAGATACACAGTACTTATCTGTCATGTTATTTGGTATCCTTTCTCAAAAGCGTTACTTTTTGATATTTAGAAATGCTTTAGGTTACAAGTGTTACCGCCTTCAAAGGGATTTTTGTCCTGTGTGTAACAGGAAAGCTTAGGATACACGGACTCCAGGTCTCTCAGGCGCCTTTCCTCTCAATGTACTGCATCAATTTAAGTGACTTTCCATCTTAGACTTTTGCATAGTTGCTGAGTCTCCACATCATGACCTCATTCAAAGGCATGAAGTCCAGGGTAGCCGAAAAGTCATCACTTATTTCCACACCTCTGTTAAAGAAAGCAAATGTCTTCCCGGAATTACTTGGAAGATCTTCCCTTAAGTCTCATTGACCGTGAGTTGAGTGACCTGTGGCTCTGCTAGTTGAGAACTGAGAAGGAGAGGAAAGGCTCAGCTTTCTAGACACGAGCAATAGGATGTAGCAAAGGAAAATAGGACTGGGGCCGGGGCTTTGGATAACCAGATAACGGTGTTTGTTGGAACTGTCAAGTCTCCCTTTTAGTCAAGGGAACTCCAGGTTGATGGGCCTGAGGCGTAGAGAATTGAGCAAGAACGATAAAACCTTGTTGTAAGGTCTGGCCTCAGAGAAGAGATGACGCTGCATATATATGTATAAGTTTATATATATATATAAATTTTATATTAAATATATAATTTAATAAGTTTTAAACCAGGCTATGTGATTGAAATGCCTGTTTTGCCATGTATAAGCTGCATGTAGGAAATTATTGAGCTTTAAAATGACTCTACTAGTTTTTTCTTTTTTAGCGTAATGTAACCCGTAGACTAATTATTAGCATTAAGTAAAATAATGTTAAATCCAATTTAACATTATTGGCTTAATTATTTATTTTGCTTTTTGGATCCACCCGGTGATGCTCAGGTTTATTCCTGGCTCTGCATGCAGGAATCACTCCTGGTCGTGCTCAGGGGACTTCGGGGGATGCCAGGGATGGAACCCGGGTCAGCCATATACAAGGCAAATGTCCTACCCACTGTACTTGTAGCTCTGGTCCCTACTTTTTACACTTTCGGCTTCTACATTCCTGATTTATAATGCTGTCAATGATGAGTCTTTCAAGTAGGTGAATGTTCTAGCACCACACCCCCTCCGCCAGTGTCTGCTTCCCTCTCAAGCCCCCTAATCCCAGTCCCCACTTTGGTAGCTCAGTTATGTCAATCTGCTGTTGCCTGTAAAAAGCATTTTTATTCAGGTCCTCGTGAGAATTACTTGGGTTGCTCACTGATACAATTTTCATCACCCTCACCCATAAATCTGCTTTTTTCTAGGGACCGAGTGACTCCTACCCAGTTATAGGTATTTGCCCCTTTGAATACAGCCAACAGGTTCAATCCCTCGTTGCTCCACCCCCCCAGCCTCTAGGGTCCCCCTAGGCGACCATATAATAGCGAGATCCACAGGGTTTTGGTACACCCTCAAACATCCAATCAAAATGTCTCCATTTTTTAATAAATAAGAAGATTAACTTCACAAATTCCCAACTCACTCAAGTCCATCACCCGAGGTCTGGAATATTGATCACTACCTCCCTATAAGAATGATTTGGCCTGATCTCTAACTTTGGTCTCAGAATCTGTCCACATCTGTTTCCCATATTTTTGCTTTTTAAAAATTAGCAAATTTTTGCCAAGCCAGTGAGGTAGGTGGCATGTCTTCAGGTCTGTCTTTTTCAGTTAGCCCCTTGAGATATGCCTCTGTAGTAAAAAACAGCCAAGGGTAGGTAGATTTATACCCTAATCCTCACACACCAGGTGCTCATAGTGGGGAATTAGTTGGCTCAGAGACCTCCCTTGCTCCCACAGTCATTTACTAGGGACGCCGATTGCAGGGTTTGAGGGGATGTGACTGAAATTCATTTATTTGATTTATCCTGTGTTCACTCATTAACTAATTAATTAGTGAGTAGTGAAATTAATCAATCCCATCTGTATGTTTCCACCGCCCCGGGGTCTGAAAGTAAAAGTCGTTGTTTCAGAAATAAGAGAGATGAGGGTTGTGAATTTAGCTGACCTTATCATTTAACTGCTCTGAATAAAACTGGGCTTTGGTTTTTCGCCCCTCATGCTTCAGCTTGTTAGGAGAAATGGAAGTGAAATGAGAAATTAACAGAATTAAACTTATTGTTCTCCTTCAGCTTTATATCAGTATATTTACAAAAATAACTACTTTCAATTTTTTTTTTTTAGAACAGGGAATAAGGTAACTTGCCTTGTTTGATGGTCAGTAGCAACCCCCAAAATAATAATTTTTTCAGCTTCCCCCATAGTTTGATTTTGATAAGTACTTTATTTAATGTAGGAAGTACTTTTGTTAAAAGCTTCCTTTGTTTCTGTATATCCAAATACTGCTTGTATTCAAAATCCTTTAAAACTAGTTTGGGTCTACACTCAACCTTAATCAAACTAGGTCATCACGACCGCTTTCTTCTTCTGTCTCCCTCTGGGTTTGTGGCGTAATACTAATGTCTGTGTCATGCAGGCTACTTAACATAAAGCAATGCACACATTGTGACTGATTTAGAGAGCGGGGAATTGATTTGAAATGGAGGAAGAGAATCAGGCTCAAGAGCATCATACATCCTGAAGAACTGCAATAGTGTGCCACAGACCCAATAAGGCCAAGACACTGCAGCTTTTACCATGACACTAGACATCTCGACTTCATTATTAATACTGCCGAGCGTCTGTCACTGGTTACTGCTAACCTTGCCGGAGTCCCTAAAACTCCTCCATCAACTATCTTCACCATCAGAGGCTTTATCTTCTGCCAAGATTGCCAGCGGACTATCTCAGGTCATTGAAAATAGTTCAGCTTCTGAGCAGGGTGAAAAAATTGTTTTCTGAGACCTGCTCAAAGGTACCAGAAACCACGTGGGCTGCACCTTATAAGGTTTGTGTACAGGTTATTGTTTTGTTGTTTATAATGGTCATATGGTTTGAATAGTTACTGAAATATGAAGACGCTAAGACCGAGTGAAAACTCAAGTGATTGAATATGCTTAGCATGTGTGAGGCTCAAAGTCCTGATATCTGATACCACATGGCTCCCGAAAATCTTTTACCAGAATTGACCTCACGATCTGTGTGCTTTACACATATGTATGTTTTATTCTACATATGCACATACATGTAAATAAAATGTGAATTAAGTATCTTTTTACTTTTAAATACATCCACTTTTAAGATTTTTTTGTGTGTGTGTGTATGTTCTTTGTTTTAGAAGATATCAGACAGGGCTCACACAGTTAGGAATACGGAGTTGCCCGCGACCTATATGCAAGTTCTCTCTAGTTGGTTGTAATTGTGGTTTCCACCTGGATTTTC
>JAJIBD010023751.1:0-100508 GCA_021461705.1 Cryptotis parvus | reverse complement strand
TCATGTTTAAAATAAAAGATATTCTTTTTATTTTTCTTCCTAGTCAGCTTGTTTTTCTTGTTTGATTTTTGTCTTTTAATTAGTATCTTTCCAAAAATCTCCTTTTTGTAACTATGAGGTTTCTCTGCTCTCCAAAGATAGAACTTGCTTAGCTAGGTTATTTGCAGGGGGGGCAGGTAGTACAATTACTATTAATTGATATGAAAAAAATCTTGGCACATTCCCAGCTGCTCCCCAACCAAATAATTTGCCAAATCATACCAAATAAAACTCTGAAGCTTTTGGGATAGTTTGCAAACCTGCAGTAAAAATAGCTTCTGCTCTTTTCTTCAAAAAAACCAGTCATACGTTCTGTACCGGCCACCCAGTTTTATAGCCCCTGCACACAACCTAACTAATAAGCAGAAGTTGTATACTGGGGAGGGTTCTTGAGTTGGGAGCACTAGAAGTACTTACTTGTATGTGACTGATCCTGGGTATGATCCCTAGTATCACATATGGTTTCATGAGCACCACCAGGAGTAGTCCCTGAGCACATTCAGGTGAAGCCCATCACCCTCAAGTGCTGCTGGGGAAATGCCAGGTTCTTGAAGTCTGGGACCCATATCCCATTACAGAGATATTCCCAGGTGGTAGGGAGAGTACACTCAGAGGGGTTTGGGGTTGTAGGTGCCAGTAAACAAAATAGAGGGTGTTACATTATCATGATACAAGTGATACGTTATCATTATTGAGGTGACAGGAAAGGAAATTGGGGATGTTGGGGATCACAACTTTAAGTAATTGGTTAGTAGGACTTGAAGGAGAATAAATGTTGAGGAAAGGACCAGGAGGTAGCAAATCATTTAGCGTGCGCCCTGTATTCTGCCAACACTTAGTTTCTCAGGGCCAGAAAGAAAGTTAATATTCATTATTTGTTAGTCGATGGGTCTGTCAGTCACACCGCCTGATTCTGTTGCATTGAGTGAAGTGGAGAGGATGCTTTGACAAAGGAAGCAGCACCCAGGGCTAGCAGCTTCACGGATGTGCCTTTCCACAGCTGCAGGCCACTCAGGAAAAGGAGCATCTGGTCTGCAATGTCCTGAAATAAGTAATGTAGTGCGGAAGTCAGGGGAAACTCACTTTCCTCCTTTTAATTGCCTGCTCAGTTTTCTTCACATCTTACAGGAGTTAGAATGTCAAGAAGGAAATTCTCTTCTGACAGTTCTTTTACCTCGCCTTTTCTCAGCACAGAATTGGTGATCTGAGATTTCACAGTAACTAAAGGTTTTCCCCAAAGAAACATTTACTTAATTATTTATTTTTGGTTTTGTGCCACACCCTTGAGTGTTCAGGGGTCAGTCCTGGCTCTGCATTCAGGAATTACTCCTAGTGGTGCTTGGGGGGAACAATATGGGATGCTGGGAATCAAACCTGGATTGTATGCACAGAAGCAAGCACCCTACATGCTATCTTTCTAGCCCCAAGAACCATCTTTTGAACCAACAAGAGAGATTATTTTCTCTTGTTACAAACCAGAATTTGAATTGGACATCTTTGCATCTGCTAAGGGAAAACACCTTCCGATAGAGAAACAGTAGCATTGGCCATGTTAATCTCAACCAGTAACAATAATGGACCTCATTCCCAATGAATGGAGACGTTACTGGCGCCCACTCAAGCAAATCAATGAACTACGGGAAGACAAGTGACAAGTGATAATCTCAAAGTCTTGAGAGGAATGATACCCCAGCTCTCCCCAGGCACCTTCCTCAAAGGAGATAAGTCACAAACAAATAACTGTCATACTCATGTATCGTAGAAATTAGTTTTTATGCAGTGAATTCAAATAGGGGAACTGGATACCCAGGATTTGGATAGCTTCTGTCTGAGAGAAGCAAATCTCAGACACGGATAAAGACAATAGACACAATTTGCTCAAGTTCATTGCAATTTAGAAAAGTCAGGTAGAGATCTGTAGTCACAAAGTAGAGTGAAGAGTGGGGGGCAGAGGGGGGTCAGGGCAGGAGAATATATCCCCATGGGGATATATTCTTGTGAGCAGAGCCTAATACAATCTTGTTAAAGGAAGTCCTTGAACATGAGGCCATTGGGTGAGGAATTCCACCAGATGGCATTTGATAACAGGAGTGAGGGGTACAACTTAGGGTTTTTTCTTTCTGTGTTTGGGGGTCACTCCTGACAGTGCTCAGCCTGAGGATTGACTCTGACCTCCTGCATGCAAAGCATGCGCTTAGCCCATTGAGTTTTCAAAACTTCATAGGAATTTTTCGCTCCAAGCAGCTTAGACAAGGACAGAGTTCAGTGATGAGGCCCGCAGGAAAATAGGACTGGGGAGAGCTGTCTAAAATTGCTCAAGGAAAGAGGCTTTGTCTCTGCTGTAGAGCGACCTGTCTGGTCAGAAAGTAGTAGCAGGTGAGACAGTGACCACTTTTAAATTTTAAGTTTTTCTACCATTCCATGGCTTCTTGGTTTGATTGTCTATTTCAAGTATTTTAAGAATTAATTCCTGAAAAAAAAATACTGGAAGGATTAAGTAAATACATGTACTGAGACCCAAATAACTGTAAACAATTCTGGGGAACTGAGTAAGACAGGCAGTATACTCATTTAATGTAGCCTTAGGGATCTGGAAAGAACTGAACCAAGACAGGAAAAGAGAAAATACTCATATGGTGTCTCCCATGAGAAGATGCCCACTCATAATCCTTGATTTGTGGGATCGATATTGGAGACAGCTTTTACAGTTACCAGGATTATAAATTTTGCTCTTGAGCAATTCCATCCACTAAAGGCCTAAATCAAAATTTGCCTGAATCTACATGGGAAGGAGCAAGAGGATTTTGTTGTGGTTATTTGTTTGTTTGTCTTAAATTTTGGTGTAGCACTTACCTTTGTAGAGATGGGTATTGGCTTTGTGGGGGAAGGACTTCGCTGATAAGACAGAGTCAGCCCCAAGATGAAAGGGGGCTGGTGGCCTTGTTTAGGCTTTGTCTGTCTTGGTGCCTGGGAACCCTAGTTCAGTGACTGTCCTTCTTGGCATGCCATTGTGATCTCCCTGAACCCACCAACACATCTGTTAGGCAGATAAGAAGGTGGAATAGAGACTTAGAATCTTAGTATTCATGGAACATTCCATGGATTCACTGGCCCCTCTGGCTCTGTGGACAAGCCTACTTGGCTCCGGGACCTGCGTGCTCCCGAGTGGCAGTTCCTCTCTTGGAAAGCCAAGGAGACATTTACCATTGTATTTTCTTCAGAGAATTGTTATGACTGAAACATGCATCTTATCATTTTGGTGAAATTTAATGAACTTAGGAAATTTTCACCATTAAGAAAGTATTTTGAGTGCATGTTTCTGGGGGCACTGTTAGTCAAATCCTGTCCATTTCATAAATTTTACATGGTCTTTTTTGAGCAAAATACCGAACATTGGAAAACATTTCTGTAACAAATATATTATGTGTATTTTTATATAATATATATAATATATAAGGTAATATATGTGTAAGATATGAATTCTGATACTGCTAAAAACACCTTACAGATTGGTTAGTATAGACTTAACTTTGTTATTTTAATCGTTGAAAGTTTCAGCATGTTTTGACTCCACATGGCTGACCCCCCATTTGGATTTCTACAATGGCATTGCAAACCTAAAATCTTGACATTCTAATACGATCCTCTCTCTGAAGACATGAAGGTACTTAGAAAAGGTGTTGGTATTCTGACCCTCTTCAGAAGAATTAGGAAGTTTTGATTCAAATCAGGCCTCCCTCATATCAGATCAACATGAAATTAAAAATATCTAATACCAAGACAAGAGACAGTAACTAAATTCCTGAGAGCTAGTGTGTTCCAGTGTGCCAGCTACAATAACCAGGATGGGGGAGAAGTAGCTCTTGGTACGACACTTTGCTTGAGTGGGGAGTATAGTGAATAAATCTAACATTCCATGAAATTAATTACATATGGAAGGTAGATTTTAAAACATATAAGACCTTTATGCTCTCCGTATAGAACTTTTTCAGGTATATGAGAGATAGTTGGCTCTAGGATTTATATACTGTTTATCCTTTACTAAAATGTGATTCTGAAGCTCCTATAGGAATTACCCAAGTCTGACCTAGATTCTGCAAGAAGGTATCAGTAAGGAAGGAATTAAGAAACTCAAGGTCACATACAGATGTCTAGAAATTTTATTTATTTAGTTATTTGCTAAACTTTTACCATTTAAAAAATTACTTTGCTTGAACTTTCAGTATTATCTGAATTTATTTTTCAAAAAAGAAAAACTACAACCCCATTGTATAAGCTTGAAATTCTCAGTGCTTATCAGCTGCTTAAGCTACTTTATCTGACTGTTACTACAGTATTCCAGTTTCTGAGGCAATGGTATGTAGTTTTTCTCTGTCTTTCCTGTGTTTGGAACTTATTGGTGTAATTTTCATAGCAGCTTGTAATTATGTACGTACAAATAATTTGTTTTGTTGTTTTGGGCTAGACCCAGTGGTTTTCGGGCTTATTCCTGGCTCTGTACTCAGGGATCACTTGTTCAAGACCCATGTGCAGTGCAAGGAACAAATCTCAGGCAGCTGTACAGCGTACTACACTATCTTTCTGGCCTCTTGTTTGTTTGTTTTTTGTTTTGTTTTGTTTTTTGTTTTTTGCTTTTTTCAGTCACACCCAGCAATGCTCAGGGGCTAGTCCTGGCTCTGCACTCAAGAGTTACTCCTGGCGGTGCTCAGGGGACCATATGGGATGCCAGGGATTGAACCCAGGCCGGCACAGGCTGGCTGCGTGCAAGGCAAATGCCCTACCCGCTGGGCTATCGCTCAGTCTTTCTGAGTAATTTTATTTTTTAATCACTGGGCAACTTCCGCTAGTGTCTTTCCAGCTGATAATGGTGATGCAACACCAGTTAAAAGCAAATAAGCAAATAAGCCTTGATTTTTGTTCACTTTTACTTGATTAGATCTCACCTCTTTATCTTGATTATTTGGTGTGAAGACTAAATTGTCTCTTTTATCATATCTTACTATATGCAGAATTGATTATTCTCTTTTAGCACATGTGAAGAGTGGGACAGAGAGATGTTTCCCTACAACAAGTAGTGTTTTTCTTTTTCGCGTTTCATTTTCTATTTCAGTCTTTTTTTTTCTATTTTGGTCCATTCTATGCGGTGCTAGTCATGAACTCTTATAATTGATAGTTGAAAGTAGAATTCAACTTTTTTTCTGGTTGGGGGACGTATTCCTGGTGGTGCTAAGTATAGTTGGTGCTCAGAGAATCATGAGTACTGGGGATGGAATGCAGGCCTCCCTCATGCAAAGCCAGCACTCAGTCTTCCAATCCTCCCAAGTTCTTTACAAATTAGAGTAAACAACTGGATAGAAAAATAAAATATGGATATAAATATTATAGATAGTTTGAAATAATTGCATACTTATAAGACTATTACATTTAGAACTAATTTTATAAATTGTCTAAACTTTAATGGCAGTACTTGTTACTGTTTTGTTAAAATCTTTTAAGTGTTCACATTTGATCCTGAATTACTTATTTACTTGTCCAGGCAAGATAATCTCCCCCCTATGAACTGGAGAGACAGTACCATGGAAAAGGAACTTGCTTTGCACACAACTGACTCAGGTTCAGTCCCTGGCATTGTGTATGGTCCCCTGAGCACTACCACTACACTTATAGGAAGAGGAATTCTAAGCTCCCATAATTCCTCGGGTGTATGTGTTAAAGTAAGCATTGCTTACAGTATTTCAATTTATCAGTTTGCTGGTGTTGGGGACCACACCCAAGGTGTCGGTCATGGAACACATGAGCATGGCAACTGAACTACACTCCCAAACCTGTGGGTGAAACATTTTCATAGACTATCACAGGATTTCCATCTTAGAATATTGAAAAGACTCTTGAAAATATAATTTTTCAATTAGAGCATTTAATGTAGTATTTTATAATGCTGGTTGAAATTTAGCTTGTTTGATATACATATATGTATACAGTGACTTAATTTATATTTATTCATTACTTTTCTTCTAATTAAAGAATCATTAGATGAGCTCTGTTTATGTGTGTATATATGTATACATATATGTGTGTATATATCACTTGTATCACTTGTCTTCCCATTGTTCATCGATTTGCTAATAATGTCTCCATTCGTTGGGAATGAGGTCCATTATTCTTACTGTTTTTAGCATATCAAATACACCACCGGTAGCTTGCCAGGCTCTGCCTTGGCTCTGGATTTATCCTGGGGGGCCCAGAAAGCTGTCAGGCTAGAAGCATTCTCATCTCCTTCCTTTTCTTCTCTACAGTGGATAGAGTAATTTGTAACAGGACAGGTCTTCAGGTTTATTCACGACTGTAAGAGAGCAATGGGGTTCATGTAACAGTCCAGGATGGGATTCAGGGTTTAGGTTGGGATTTAGTTTTATGGACAAATCTGGTTTATTTCTGTTCTTTCATTTATCATCTGAATATCTGGAATGTGGGTTGGTTTCTACTAATTTGATGTACTGTGTGGCTATGCCATGGGAAGATCAGAGCTGCTGCTCTGCTCTGTGTGTCAGTGTCTCTGGATCACAGCCAACAGCCCCAGAGCAGTTCATGGGCAGGTCCATCAGGCCTCTGGAAGTGAGAGAGCTAGGGGAGAGGACTCCAGCTCCATCTCCACAGAAGCCTGGTGACTTTAGCCACTGAGTCTCATGTACCTGGGCTTGAAATCGGCTTCTCTCTTGGGTGGGGCTCTGATGAGCTGTGGCGTCCAGACATTGAAAAAGGGTTGCCATTATTGGTGCAGGGGGTTCCTCTGGCTTCTTCGGAGGCTCTGTTGGGGTGGCGGACCAGGACCAGAATCCACCCTCCTATATCCACACATATATGTGTGTATACATATATACACATATATGTGTACATACATATATATATCACATATATACTCACATATGTGTACATATTATTTTATTTTATTTCAGAAATAACATTTTATTTTACTTCAGAATTAAAGAATTATATCATCTGGGTAAAGGTGACATGAACAAAGATGAATAAAATAAAATTATGCATAGGTCATAAAGTTCTCTTTTTTTACCAATGATTGGCTATTAACTGTTGTTTGAGTTGTATAATACTAACTGTTCGAATTAAGATATTGAAAGACTACAAGGATGAATGAGATAAACTTGATTATAGGAGGTTGCAATTTAGAAGGACAATTCTATGTGCAATTAAAATGCAGTGTGGTTCCAGACTATCACAGTACTGTTATACAAGTGCCACAAGAGCACAAAAGGAATAAGTTAGGAACTTTAACTGAAACATGGTGGATAATGAACAGGATTTTTGCCACGAAGAAGTAAAATTTGAGGGCTTTAAGGGTACTACAGAAGGTAAGGCAGTTGCCTTGCAGGCAGTCAACTTCGGTTCTAGCCCCAGCACCAAATGTAGCCCACCAAGCCCCACCAGGAGTAATCCCTGAGCTTTGAACCAGGACTAAGCCCTGAGCACTGGTAGATGTGGCCTCACCCACACAAAAGACTCAAACTCAGTAATGTTATAGAAAGAGAGGATAATAAAAGGAAACAATCAGATGTCAAAAATCCATATCACATTGAAACAATGGGAAATCTGGGTTACTTAGTTTTCACTTACGTGTGTGACCATGACGATTGATCTGGAATAAATATAGGGTCGAGTTTCTGTGCTAAGGAAGTTCATGTTTAATATATATAAAATGGAACATGGGTAAAGATTTGTTAAGTTGCTCATATGATTAGTCCCGTTTCTCAAAGAAGAATTGGTAGCAATGTGCATAATTATTGGTAAAGTCAGGAGAAACTCATGATGAAAGAACATGTGGAAGTTTCTTGAATTCAGAAGGTAGAAACATGATGGGTTTCCTAGCTATCTTTTGGAACAGGCTTGGCTACAGAGTGAGATAACAAACAAGGAGAGTATGAAGGTAGAAATAAGGGCCCAAGCGATAGCACAGCGGGTAGGGTGTTTGCCTTGCATGTGGCCGGCCTGTACCGGCCTGGGTTCGATCCCCGCATCCCATATGGTCCCCTGAGCACTGTCAGGAGTAATTCCTGAGTGCAGAACCAGGAAGGAGTAAGTCCTGAGCGTTCCCAGGTGTGACCCAAAAAGCAAAAATAAAATAAAATAAAATTAAATTAAAATTAAAAATAAATGAAGGTAGAAATAAGTGATATTGGAAAGTTGTTGTTTATGGGGTTTCTAAGAGGCTTCAAGTTGGGTTTTTAAAAACATGTCACGAAGGCCACTTCTTATTAATTAAGGGTATGTACACCAGGAAGAAATTACACTACTAAACATATATGCACCCAACGAAGGGTCAGCAAAATACATAAAACAACTTCTAAGAGACCTCAAAGAAGACATTAACAGTAGCACAATAGTAGTTGGAGACTTCAACACTGCTCTATCAACGATGGATAGATCAACAAGACTGAAACTCACCAAGGAAATATTGGCCCTGAAGGAAGAAATGGAAGAAAGAGAGCTAGTGGATATATACAGGGCTCTTCATGCCAAAAAAGCTGAATACACATTTTTCTCTAGTGCACATGGAACATTCTCCAAGATAGATCACATGCTGAGCCACAAAGCATACCTCAATAAAATAAAAAAGATAGAAATTGTGTCAGCTATCTTTTCAGACCATGATGCACTGAAAATGGAAGTTAACCGTACACAGAAACAGGGAGTCAAACCAAACACCTGGAAATTGAACAGCTCACTCCTGAACAACAAATGGGTCATAGAAGAAATCAAACAGGAAATCCAAAGATTTCTGGAAACAAATGAAAATGAAGACACCAATTATAAGAACTTGTGGGACACGGCAAAAGCCGTGTCAAGAGGGAAGTTTATAGCTCTGCAAGCATTCATCAGGAAACAAGAACGGGCCCACATAAATAACCTGACTACACAGCTGAAGACATTAGAAAAAGACCAACAAAAGGAGCCCAACCCAGGCAGAAAAAAGGAGATAATAAAACTTAGAGAGGAAATCAATGAGTTGGAAACCAAAAAAAACAATCCAAAAGATTAATGAAACCAAGAGCTGGTTTTTTTGAAAAAATAAACAAGATTGACAAACCATTGGCAAGGCTTGTAAGTACAGGGAAAGAGAGACCCCAAATAAACAGAATCAGAAATAAAAAGGGTGACATCACAACAGAAACCACAGAAATCCAAAAGATCATCAGAGATTACTTTGAGAGCCTGTATGCCGTGAAACATGAGAATGTAGAAGAAATGGATCAATTCCTGAAGTCCTATAACCTCCCACGGCTGAAACAAGAAGACCTCCAATACCTGAATAAGCCTATCACCATTGAGGAAATAGAAACAGTAATTAAAAGTCTGCCCAAACACAAAAGCCCAGGTCCAGACGGATTCCCTAGTGAACTCTACCAAACCTTTAAGGAGGACCTACTGCCTGTCCTGTTCAAGCTCTTCCAGGAAATAGAAGAAACCGAAACACTCCCAAACAGCTACATAAACATATGGGACTACATGAAACTAAAAAGCTTCTGCACCTCAAAAGAAACAGTGACTAAGATACAAAAGCAGTCCACAGAATGGGAAAGAATATTCACCCAATACCCATCTGATAGGGGGTTAATATCCAGGATATATCAGGCACTGGTAGAACTTTACAAGAAGAAAACAAACAACCCCATCAAAAAATGGGGAGAAGAAATGAACAGAAACTTCAGCAAGGAAGAAATTGAATGGCCAAAAAACATATGAAAAAAATGCTCATCATCACTAATCATCAGGGAGATGCAAATCAAAACAACAGTGAGATACCACTTTACACCACAGAGACTGGCACATATTCAAAAGAGCAAGAACAACAAGTGCTGGCGTGGATGTGGGGAAAAGGGGACACTCATCCATTGTTGGTGGGAATGCCGGCTGGTACAGCCTTTCTGGAAAACAATATGGACTTTCCTCCAAAGACTAGAAATTGAACTCCCATTTGACCCAGCCATACCACTCCTGGGAATCTACTCTGGGAAACCAAAAATACGCAGTGGAAACACCATCCCTACTTTTATGTTCATAGCAGCATTATTCACAATAGCCAGAATCTGGAAGCAACCAGAGTGCCCGAAAATCGATGACTGGCTAAAGAAGCTTTGGTACATCTACACAATGGAATACTATGCAGCTGTTAGGAAAAATGAAGTTATAAAATTTGCCTATAAATGGATGGACATGGAGAAGATTATGTTGAGCGGAATGAGCCAGAAGGAGAGAGACAGATACAGAATGACTGTATTTATTTGCATGGCATAAATATATATGTACATATTTTGATACCAATATCCAAGGTCAAGTGAAACATATATCAGGAGGTCTTGTCAAAGGTGGAAATTATCACAAATGTGTGGGAGTCAGAGGTTCGGTAAGACAGAAAATGGAACAGGGTGCTAATAATTGTCGAGGGTACTAATGCCAACCTAGAACTGAGCATTAAATAGAGGCAAAAGGATACACATGACAACCTTTTAATGTATGTTTGGTAATCCATAGTCTGGAAGGGAAGGAAAAGAGAAAGAGAGAGAGAAATGGAAAGAAATAACCTGCCATGGAGGTGGGCTGGGGAAAGGGGAGGTAACCGTGGACGTTGGTGGTGGGAGATGGGCACTGGTGGAGGGACGGGTGCTGGAACACTGTATAACCAAAATCCAAATATGAACTTTTTAATTGAAAAAAAAAACAAACATGTTGCTTTCTGTAAGATTAGAAAATAGAAGGAGGGGAGCAGAGCTATAGTATGACAGTTTGAATGCTTGCCTTGCAGGTGTCAGACCTCACGATCTATCCCTGGCATCCTGTATGGTTCCCTGAGCACTGTGAGGAGTAATCCCTGAGCTCAGAGCCAGTAGTAACCCCTGATCACTGTTGGGTTGGCCCAAAAAGAAATGGGAGTTGGGAGAAATTACAAATAAATCTGAAGATATAGGAAAATTATTTTTAAGTCCATGAAATGCTTGCATAGCGAGACCAGGGACAGAAAGGCAAAACAAACAGGAGCCAGCGTGACCTCAAACCCAGATCATCAATTCTGTTCTGCGAATCCCTGCCTTGCCCACGGGCCTTTTCTCTTCAGGAGGTCTTTGGTAATGAGGCAGATCATCCCTCCTCTGATTAGGATCATCCCCCTAGACCAAGAGTTGAACATGTCGTGAAGCCCTGGGTTGAGGTCCTAGTCTTTAATGGAGAAAGCCAAGACAGTCTAATGGTTTTCAGTGTCTGTTGAACAAACAAAGAGGTATTGCAACAGCTCCCTGGCCTCGGGTGGCTTTGCGCTCTGGAGCATTCTTTCTCCCACGTTGTCAGCTGGTGTGAGGCTCTCTTCTCTCCATTCCTTCCTGCCACAGCCAAACCTGTCTAAGCCAGTAACTGTACACTTACCTTTTCATCTGCCCTGCCTTATCTGACACTGCTGAACTGACACAGCGCCCTGGAGAAGGTGGATGTGAATTTTGAAGGCATTTACGTGGAGGGGACAGTGAGGGTGACTAGGAGGATTCTGAATGCCAGAAATAGAGGATGACTGAATGGCAGCACGTAGAGAGCCTGAGGAGCTTTATATTGTTTAAGAAAGGAAGGACAGTGATTTCTTAGAGTTTATCCTGAAATTACTTTAATGAGAATATGAAAAAGCTAGAACTTTATTCTCAGGGGATAAAAGAGAGATTTTTGGGGAGAGACGGTAATGTTTCTAAGTGGATTAAAAAAAAAAATCAATGACTTTTTTTTTACCATAAGCAACAATGGTCAAATGTGTCGTGGTAGACTTACATTCCTTTTGATTCCCTAAACTGTAAAAAAATATACCAAGATGATACATTTTATTCACAGGTTTCATTTTGTTGGAGCTATAATGATGATGCTATCTTGTAGATCATCTTTTAATTCTGCAAATAGTTGTGTCCAGAACAATTTTCATTTAGCATCTGGAAAGACCAAATATACATTTAAGCTTATTAGACACTTTGTAAGAGAAGACAGATATATAATGGTATTCAAATGTCTTTCTGTGCTCCGTAGAGTATCCTAGTGACATTTTAATTTTTGATATTTTCCTATAAATCTGGCTTAAAATTAAATTTTGTCTCCTGATTATTTCCTAAGAGTATATTATTTTATATATTTGGGGGTCGAGTAGTTGGTTTTGAGCCACCCCTGGAAATACTCAGGGGTTACTCCTGGCTCTGCACTCAGGAAATATACCTAGTGATGCTTGGGGAGAAATCCCTAGGACTCCAGGGATAGAACCTGGGTTGATTTTGTGCAAGGCAAGTGTCACACCTGCTGTACTATCACTCTGGCCCAGGAATATATTTTAATACAGATAAGAAAAATGAGATACAAGCCATTCCCCTGCCATACAGTCCTGACCCAAAAACCAAGTAATCCTTGATTGAAGGTATGTTTTCCCCACTGAATGACTTTGTGCCCTCCCTCTCCTCTCTTCTCCTGAGGATACTTAAGAGTAGGAATTTGCTTTTCACAATTGGGGGTGCCCATCTGACATCCATTGAACAAGCCCACAGATGCCACTGAACCTCCCACAAGGTTGCCCTCAGGGTAATGAATTGTTTTGTGCCAAGGCAAAGAAACCTTCATTTAAGGTGAGAGCAACAGTTGTTAAATTAAGAAGACGAATAGACAGCTATCCTTCAAGGAGCGCTGTAGCCATGGGATTTTTAGATGTAAAAAGAGTTCAATTGTTCCCTTTACCTACAGGGGAAGGAAACCCTGGACCACAGCTATATGAGGCCCTTGAAATCCTGTGTCTGTCCCTGCCTGCTTGGTGCTTGTGATGCACACACGGATGCTTTTGGAGGGCAGTCTGTGTCATGTGGCCCATGAATCACTGTACATAACCACATATGTCCCTGACCAGAGAAAAGCTCCCCACCACTGTCTTCAATGAAAGGCAAGAGGGTAAGAGTTGCAGAAAATATTCTAGAGAATATTCCTCTCCATGTCATTGTTTAACAGAAAAATTTAAAAAAAATGGCAAGCTTAAATGTGAACTGTAAGATGAAGACACAGATTAGAATTTTTTCCCTAATCATTTGTAATTGATATTTATATAATGGAAAATAAATGTGGGGGGGTTTGTCACATCTGACTGTGTTCAGAGCTTACTCTAGTCTCTGAGCTCAGGGATTACTCCTGTCCGGGATTGGGGGACTATATGGGGTTCAGGGGATTGAGCGTTGGTGAGCTGCAGGCAAGGCAGTGCCCCATAACCACCAACAGTATACCCACAACCCCTCCTGCTCCCCAGGCTGCCTCAGTAGCAGGTACCCCCCTTTCCTCTTTATAAATCTTTTTATTTAAGATTTTTATTATACCACTGTAAGATACACAATTACAAATATGTTCATACTTGGGTTATGGTCATACAGTGTTCCAGCACTCAGCCCTCCACCAGTGCCCATTTCCCACCACCAATGTCCCCAATTCCCTGCCCCCTCCCTAGCCTGCCTCTAGGGCAGGTTTATTATCACTTTCTCTTTCTCTCTCTCTCTGTTCCTTCACTTACACACTGTGTATTGCAGTACATGCATTTGGAGGTTATGTGTATCTTTTTGCCTGTATTTAATGCCAGTTTTAGGTTGGTATTAGCACTTTCGGACAATTATTAGCACTCTGTTACCTTCTCTGTCTTACCTAACCTCTGACTTCCACATGTTTGTGCAATTTTCACATTTGACAAGACCTCCTGATCCATGTTTCGCCTGACCTTGGATATTGGTATCATAATATGTGTATATATATATATATATATATATATTATATGTTATGTCATGCAAATAAATGCAATCATTCTATATGTCTTTTTCCTTCTGGCTAATTTCACTCCAACATGATCCTTTCCATATCCATCCATTTTTAGGTGAATTTCATAACTTCATTTTTCCCAATGGCTGCATAGTATTCCATTGTGTAGATGTAAAAACTTTCTTTTATCCAGTCATCAGTTCTCAGGCACTCTGGTTGTTACCAGATTCTGGCTATTGTGAATAGTGCCGCTATGAAAATAAAGATGGTGTTTCCGTTGTGTGTTTTTGGCTTCCCAGGGTATAGTCCCAAGAGTGGTATGGCTGGGTCAAATGGAAGCTTCGATGTCTAGTCTTTGGAGTAATGTCCATATTGTTTTCCCAAAAGGCTGCACCAGTCAACATTCCTGCCAACAATGGATGAGAGTCCCCTTTTCTCCACATCCATGCCAGCACTTGTTGTTCTTGCTCATTTGGATATGGGCCAGTCTCTGTGGTGTGAGATGATATCTCATTATTTTGATTTGTATCTCTCTGATGATTAGTGATGATGAGTATTTTCTCATATGCCTTTTGGCCATTTGAATTTCTTCCTTATTAAAGTTTCTGTTCATTTCTTCTTCTCATTTTTGATGGGGTTTGCTGTTTTCTTCTTGTAAATTTCCACCTAACAGGCCCCATTTTGAATGTTGACTCTCTTTTAGACTTTCATAGGCACTTCATAAAATTTGACATTGAAACCAAATATTTTATATAGCTTGTAGGATTTACAGAGACTGAGAATACCCAAACATGGAGCCAGTACACAGCAATTTCATGTTTGTCATGAAAAGTGATACACCAGGATCATGTGTTGTGCAAGTTGAAATAATGTTGCAGGCAATGACTATTGTGACAATATTTGGAAATTTTAATAGTCTAGTAATGCTAGACTAGCACTGAGTATTGAAAATAGGTAAAGGAATATACATGATAACCCTTCAGTGTCTTGTTTTGCAAAACACAATGTAAAAAGAGAGAGAAAGAGAGACAGAGAGAGAGAGAGAGAGAGAGAGAGAGAGAGAGAAAAAGTACCTGCCATAGGTGCCGGTTGTAGGGGTGGGTGAGAGGAAAACGGGATACATTGGTGTTAGGAAATGTGCACTGGTGGAAGAATGGGTGTTAGAACACTGTATGACTGAAATCTAATAGTAAGTAGCTTTGTAATGGTCAATTGCATGGTGATTCAATAAAAAAAAATTTAAAAATAATCCTTTATTAGATAATGATTTTCATTCCTACCTCAGCAGCTGTAAAAAAATTGGAAAAGCATCACTTTAGACCCTGGGTTTGGTCCTAAAGCTCCTTAGGGTAAAATGCCCTCTTCCTCTGAAATGTGACTCAAGCTAGTCTTGAAGTCCTCATCACTCATATAAAAAATTGGCACAGTTGTTCCGTCCGTTTCAGCTTCCATCTCTCAAGCATGCTTTTGGGGAGGGGTTGTTGGTTAGAAGGGAGAGGCACCACCTCTCCACACTTGGAAATGACATCCCCAGACAAGTGTCACCGCTGCCCTTATGTTATTTCTGTCTTTACCTCTCTACCTTTCTAGACTCTACCCAACAATTTTGCTACATGAATAATACAGGATTTCAAATGTGGCTCTAGAAAGTACAGTAAAAGAAAAGTAAAAAGTAAAAGTAAAAAAAGTAAAAAAGTAAAAAGTAAAGTAAAAAAGTAAAAAAAAAAGAAAAGTAAAGTAAAAAAAAACTAAAGAAAAGGAATGGATTTTGAAACCATTTTGAATGGTTCTCTAAATAAAGGAAGATACAGGAATCATACTGTAAGTTTAAGTACAAATCACAAGACCAGGGCTAACATGTACTAGTGTCCATTTCTTTCAGAACCTTCTGGAAGCAGTTTTGTTGAGTAACTATGAAAAGGGATCCTTATGGAAGGATAGGGGTGTTTGTTTTTAAAAAAACCTGGTACTCTGGTCTTCTAAATTTGGCAGAACTTCTCCCCACTTAATTGTTTTGGGGTGCAGTGGTCTGATGTATGATTTTCTCAATGAAAGAGAGGGAATGAAGTGCTCACTTCTGAAGTTTCTCCCAAAGCTAGAAAGTGTCCATTTCATTTGGGTGATTTTGTTGTTTTTTAAAGACAATGCAGAAGATGGCATAGAGGGTGCAGATCCCGATTTTTTATTCATTTTGAGTTTGTTTGAGGGCTATACCTGGTAATGCTCAGGGCTTACTCCTGGCTTTGTACTGAGGGACCATATGGGGTGCTAGGGATTTGAACCTGGGGCTGCTACCTGCAAGCAAACACCCTACTCACTGTACTGTCTCTCTTGCCCCATTTTAAAATTTTAATATCAAGTTCCCACAACAGGGAGGTTGCCCAGTTTTCTAGTTTGTCTCCCTTCTCCTCTCAGAGATGGCATAAGCCCCCTGTCAGAGTGCACCCCTTCCCCCCATCCTCTCTCACTGGTCCGCTCCTGGGGTTCCCTCCTCTAGTACCCCCTCTTGGGTCTCTGCAGCCGCCCTCCCTGCCTTCCCACCTATACTCCTGCTCTCTGGAACTTACTCCAATCCTGCATATTTCCTAACCATTTTATCTCCTGCTTGCTAGTATCTAACACTCTGGGAGCAGGGCTCTTCCTTCACAGTCATAATCCTCCTGTGAATAGACCCCAGCTTAGAGTCAGAACCCAGTGAAAGTTGCAGGAATTCAAAAAGGGTGGTGGTGGGGGGGGGGGGGTATTGTCATTGAATTTAAATTATGTGAAAGTGAAGAATACAGAGATTTCACTCACGGTGGCAGTTTGCCTCCAGACTGGCTTCATGTCTAGCCCTGATGTCTCCTTCGAGTACCTACGCCAACACAAGGCCACACCTAACAAAGACCATAAAGCAGGGAGCGACAGATGGCCTCTGTCGAATTTGGCAGGTCAACAGACCCTGTGAGTCAGCACCCGGCATTCTGGCCAGGCACCCTCAAGGACCCCCATATCACTTCCTGAAACATTCCTGGCCCACAGAGTAGAGTCACAGCCCAGACCCCTCCTGGGGATCCACCTTTCCAGGTGGCTAGGAAAAGTTGTAGCGGTTTGTCAGGAATGTCAGGAATGAAATCACGGTTTGTTGTACCTGCCTTTACCTGATGCTGCCTCTTCCTGGGAGCATTAGCATGAAACTCCAAAGAGCAGAGCTGCACCCTCAGAAGCTGTCATCTCTCCTGCCTCCTGCCATGCCAGTGACCCAAGGTTCTGGTGGCTTGGCCAGCCTCCTCCTTAGACTTCTCTCTAAAGGATCTTAGTCGAATATGCCTTCCCACAGCCTAAATCAAATCTGCTTTTCAGGTGAAAGGCTTTGTTGGCTGTTCAAAAGAAAACAAATATCTTCCTTGATGTGTTTACTTCGCATCAAAACCCATCCTGCCCTGGAGGAAAGGAAGTGGTTTGGCTCTTCATCCTTAGGGCTTCCTTTAGGCCTGGGGGCTCTCTGTCCTTTACTCTTCTCTTGCGAACAGTTGGTTATGTGTGCCAACTGACCTCCACGCTGACACATGCTTGAGTCTATATAATGACTCTGACCCCCGATATCTCCTCAGACTTCCCATCTCTGACTCGCATGGGGCCTTGGTCCGCCCTGTCTGTCTTCATCTGGCAGACTTGCTGCATACCTTCAAAGCACCTGTCCTCTTTCCTGTTCTGATGCTACTGAGGGCTTCTTCCTCCTTCTCCCATACTTCCCTGAACCCCTGAGTTTGCCCCTCTTCTGAAGTTCAAGGTAGAGTTCCTCAGCTGCAAGCATGCTTATTGTTTTAGTCACAAATGATGCAGACAACCATGGGGGTCTAAGGAGTGTGACTTCAAGCTGATGTCAGGGAAAGGCCTTTCCTGTGAGAGTTCGGAGGAGCAAATAGTGCCTTTATTAGAACTGCAGAGAACTCAGTCAGAACTGCCCTTGCTGTTTGTTGACCTGGAATCTGTGGTGCCCGTTGCCGTTTTGTTACCATGCGTCAGTCTGGTGGGGAGTCTATGGTCCTCAAGGAGGGAAGACAGCGACATATGGAACATGTTTTTTAGATACAAAGGATACCCTCCCTGAGGAAAATATGCCTGGCCTTTCCCAAGGGTTACCCCAATGGGGGAGAACAGAGAAGCTGAGGATGGCAGCAGCCCTGTGAGGAAGGCACCGTCCATTTCATTCTCTGACTGTGCGTGGATGGGACTGTGAGTGGCCAGCAGTAGCAAACAGTACTGGCTTTGTGTTGACAGCTTGTCGGAATTCCCTGGCGTCAGAAGACCATTAACACAGTCCCAAGCCTTGTCCTGCTGTGAGGGCTTGAGACTGTGGACACGGCTTTTGGGTTTTGACTGGCTCAGGGCTTGAGACCCAGACCCAGAGATCATGTTCTCCTGGGTGCCACGTGCTGGATTCTGGTTCCCTGAGCCCCTGCAAATTGCCCCTGTCCAACCTGGGCCTTGAGAGCTGCTGCTGACCTTCATTTCACATCCTTTGAACTCCCCACACTGTAGCTTCTGCCTTGGCCCCTGCTCTCCCAACTTGCTTGCTTCTGATAGCCTCAAAAGGTGAGACGATCCTTCCCAGCTAAAGGGCAAGCTTGGAAAATAGCTGTTTGAGGGTTCTATATTGAAGAACTGTCCTTATGGATTGACTTGACATTTTGATTGTTTACTTTCTGATTCTTGAGCTGTATAACAGAGATAATTCCCTAAATTAAATAGTTACTGTATCTCATTTTATTGCAGGCATATTTTCTAGTGTTTTTTTGTAATACTGCACAGACATTCATTTGGTGGTTGTTCTTAATTTTGAATTGCAGTATGTCTCTGTTCCATGATATATTCTTTAACTTTTCTTACATGCCGTTTTCAAGGGTTTCTTGACACCATTGAGAACCATAGTTTAGCTTTGTACACTATCAAAGTTTTAATGACGTTCTCAATAGAAAATGTACTGCCTTACAGTTTTTACTGTTGGACTTTGGGTAAGGTTTTATTCTGAAAGATGAGATTCTCTAGTACTTGGAATCTGCTGTTGTTTGCTTTTACATCTATATACTTATTAATGTCCCAAGTGATTCTGAGATATTCAGGGGTCACAGTTTATAAAAAGCCTTGCTCTAGAGACAATATTATAAAGAAGTACATTCCTCATGATGCTTTGGACCAGAAGTGATCTCTTCAACTCTGTAGACTGTGGGACACATGTCTTCCTATAGAAAATTGAATATGTAAGACAAATATTTTCTCAGATGTTAAAAAATCTGAAAGCTATAAGTTTGAATGGCCAAAAGACATATGAAAAAATGCTCATCATCATTAATCATCAGAGAGATGCAAATCAAAACAACAATGAGATATCATCTCACACCACAAAGACTGGCACATATCCTGAAGAGCAAAAACAACAAATGCTTGCAGGGATGTGGGGAAAAAAGGGACGCTCATCCATTGTTGGTGAGGAATGTTGACTAGTACAGCCTTTCTGGAAAACAATATGGACATTCCTCCAAAGACTAGAAATTGAGCCCCCATTTGACCCAGCCATACCACTCCTGGGAATATACCCTGGGAAGCCAAAAATATGCAGCAAAAAACACCATCCCTACTTTTTTTGTTCATAGCAGCATTATTTACAATAGCCAGAATCAGAAAACAACCAGTGTGTCCAAGAATCGATGACTGGATAAAGAAACTTTGGTAAATCTACACAATGAAATACTATGCAGCTATCAGAAAAAAATGAAGTTATGAAATTTGCCTAGAAATGGACGGACATGGAGAGGATCATGTTGAGTGAAATTAGCCAGATAGAATGACTGCATTTATTTGCATGAACATATATATATATATGTATATATATATATATACATATATATACATATATATATGCATATTATGATACAAAAATCCAAGGTCAGGCAAAGCATGGAACAGGTCTTGTCAAAGGTGGAAATTATCACAAATGTGTGCGAGACAGAGGCTAGGTAAGACAGAATGGAACAATGTGCTAATAATTGTTCGAAAGTGCTGATACCAACCTAGAACTGAACATTAAATACAGGCAAAAAAAAATACACATGACAACCTCTTAATGCATGTATTGTAATCCACAATGTGGAAGGGAAGGAAAAGAGAAAGAGAGAGAGAAAGAGAGAGAGAGAGAGAGAGAGAGAGAGAGAGAGAGAGAGAGAGACAAAGACAAAGAATTTAATAACCTTCCACAGAGGCAGGCTGGGGGAGAGGGGGAGGGAATCGGGGACATTGGTGGGAAATGGGCACTGGTGGAGGGATGGGTGCTGGAACATTGTATGAATGAAACCCAAATATGAGCATCTTATGAACGTCTTTGTAACTGTATATCTCACGGTGGTATAATAAAATATTAAAAAAACTCTGAAAGCTATAGCAACTACATATTTACTATAATTAATTCTCCTCACATCTACTCGACTGATGTTATGTCCCCTTTTGTGAAAGGGGACATAATAAATAAATATTGAGCACCTGCAGTAGGTCTCACCTAGAGGAAGAAGCTAAATCTCAAAGACATTAATAAATTTCCCTGAGGTTACTTCGTCGATGAAGGGTGGAGCCAGAATTCAAATACATTTGTTTGATTCCAAAGTTCATGCTTTCCTCCATACAAACCCTCTGTTCTTTGTTTTCTTCTCTGGCTCAGCCCAGGGAGAGTGTTCTGAGCAGCTGTGTCACTTGTTGTTTAAATAAAGCACTAGAAAATTGACCAGCACACCACCATAGAACTGTTGACACATTGGGGACTTCCTGTTTGTACTCCTGGGACATTGGGATGTTGACACATGGAAATAGGCAGCAGTTCAAAAGAGCATGTAATTAGAGACACAGTCAGAGAAGCCAAGGTAGCACACAGAGGCTGTGAGACATGATAGGCAGGATATGGGAGCCATCATAGTGTTGCCAGTGGCAAGCTGCAGGAGTGGGGAGCAGTGCTGTCCCCAAATCACAGAGGTTGAAATGAGTCATTTCTGGGAAGCACAATGGACACCCCACCCATTGTTGTGCCTTTTCAAAGAGGTGATCTCAGTAAATAGGTCTGTGAGCTTAACCTTCCTTTCTCCACAACTTGCTTTGAAAAGCAACTCTGTGTAGCTCCCACTTCAGGCTCTCGGGCTGGGCTTCTTGGAAGGCAGAAGGCTCACCCAGCCCCCACCATTGTTCAGTTGAGTGGACCGCCTCAGGTTCTCATCCTACCTGCTGTTTCTGCAGTTGAAAATGTGAGTCACCTGCCTTGGCTGTTGTCATCCCATTGTTTTATACATGGCCCCTTATTTGTAACCCCTCCTGCTGCTTCTGCTTTGTGAGTGCCTGCCTCTTCCTTGGCCCTGCTGGTAAGCTTTCCCCAGGACAGCTCATCGCCCTGCTACTTACTTGCTGGCTGCTGTTCCAGAGTCTCTTGAAACTGCTCTGCCTTTCTCTCCAGACACCTTTCCTTCTGGAATATTCGGGTACTGTGGTACTGTGTACTCTAATATAGTAAGACTATAAAAATGGACTTTCAGAGGCTAGGTAAGACAGAAAATGGAACAGTGTGCTAATAATTGTCGAAAGTACTAATACCAACCTAGAACTGAGCATGAAATACAGGCAAAAGGATACACATGCCAACCCTTTAATGTATGTTCTGTAATCCATAGTCTGGCAGGGAAGAAAAAGAGAAAGAGAGAGAAAGGGAAAGAAATAAAGAACCTGCCATGGAGGCGGGCTGGGCGGGGGGCAGGGGGGGCAGGAGGGGGGACCGGGGACGTTGGTGGTGGGAGATGGGCACTGGTGGAGGGATGGGTGCCGGAACACTGTATGACCAAAACCCAAATATGAACTTTTTAATTATATATCTTTGTTATTGTATATCTCACGGTGGTATAATAAAATACTTAAAAAAAATAAAATAAAATTCATCCAAAAATAAATAAGTAGATAAATAAATAAAAATAAAAATGGACTTTGGTTCCCTCCCAGCCCCACATGGTACACACCCGCATGGCCTATTCCTCTCCCTCCTTCCTCCTGACCTTACCTCCCAGCCCTCCCCCTTGTAGGAAGGGGACTTTGCTACAATGCCTCTTGGACACATCCACCCATGACTCCTTTCCAAAGCCCTAGTGAGCAGGACAGGCTCATGCCCACACCCTCAGCTGCTCTCTGCCCTCCAGTTGCGGTGACATCATGGTTTCTGGTTTCCGCCTTGCCTGGGGTCCTTTTCCTTTCATTATAGCTGCATGGGGAACCTGGTTCTCCTTCTTCCTGTTTCCCAGAGATCATATTCTCCTCTTTCTTGCAGCCTCACCTTTGACACCCCTGTGCTGCTGTCCCCTACCTGAACCCCAGGGCTGGTGGTCCCGGGGCAGCCATGCAGAGATGGGCAGAGGCTCCTGGCTGGGTGGACGGTGTCATTGGGCACATGTGAAGATGCCTTTTCTACCTCACACACAGCTGTGATGCAGGCCTCTGGTCACTCTGGTGGCATATGACCTCTCCCACCTGTGCAGTACCCTAAAGTGGGCCTCTGAGCTTCAGGCCCCTTGTTCACATTCTGAATTCAGGGATCAATACACATTCATATTAACCCCTCTAGAGAGATGGTACAGGGGTTAAGGCACTTGCTTTGCCCTTGTCTGACCCCAATTTGGTCTCCAGTACCATATATGGCCAGTACCATATATGGACACACACCACACACACACACACACACACACACACACACACACACCTAGTCCTGCCAGAAGAGATCCTTGGGTACAGAGGCAGGACTAAGTCCTGAGTATCCCCAAGTGTGGTACCTGAAAAAAAAAATTCTACCACCATGAACTAGAGGTAGAGCTTCCTAGTGAAACTGATTCATTTCCATGGCCTCCACAATCTACTTTGCGCTTTAATAATTTTCCTGAGTCTCCACAAAGCTCAGTTACTAGTCACTTGGGATGGGAGGGACTGAGTGAAAACTTCGCCCCTAGGCTTCCAATAGCATTGCCACCCTTCCTTTCTCTCCTGAACAAGGTACTTTGGATCATCTTTGTGTTTTCCTATGGCCTTCCATTGTGCTTGAGCAATGCCCCGCCCAGACCTTCCTCTCTGCTGGTTGAACATCTGTGCAGACTTGAGTGTGCTGCTGGCTCTTATCTCTGGTTTCAAGGATTGGGGTATTTAGAAGCAGAGCTAGTGGGTTACAAACTGGGGTTCAGCAAGAGTGAACACACAAGGCTATAGAGTACAACCTACGAAGGAAAAAGAGAAGAAGCTAGAAGTTAGGTGGGGCATGGAGAATAGGTGGCCAGGGAATGGTGAACCAGGAGAGGCAGCTGTGTTTTGTGGATTGTGGTCTGCACACGGATTCGAATTAGGCTTGAGGGGCTCAGCAGAAAGACAGAATTTATTATTTGAAGAGTGTTTCTGCTCTGGATTGTCCAGGTAATCATAGTCTAACACAGAGAAACCTGATCTACACACAGAAATATCCATGCTTTCATCATTGCTGGGGATGATTCGGGTTATGTTGTTTTTTGAATGATACTCAGCCATCTGAATCCAACTTTTATCCCCGTTGCTGCAAATCTGAGAGTTTTTTCAGAGAATTTCTGAATAGTTAGATTATTGTTTGCTGCTAGAGATGGTTGAGTATGTGCCCCAGCCAGAACAAAAGACAGTATTGAGCCTCTGGGAGGGGCTTCCGAAACCCAACACAAATGAAACCAGGAAAGATTGATACATTTCTAAAAAGGAATGGTAAGGAATGGAACTTGTGGCAAACTCATCCACCCTCCATGCCTGCCAGCTGTGCCTTTCACTAGATTTTTCTGACACTATTTCTGAAAACCCAAAGATGCCTCAGGGCTGCGCCTCATTTTGGATTTAGAAGTAGATGAGCTTTGTTCATATGTTCACCTTTCAGCAAACACAACTTTCTGCAGATCTGACCCGTGGAGAGCTCCTCAAGACCCTGAAGCAGTTCGGCAAGCTTGTGACAAGGTCCCTTGTCCTTAACTTCACTGACATTCAGTTGAATGGTAGAGGACTAGCTGGCATCTTGGGGCCACTTAATGAGCTGGACGTTTCCCAGATGTGGTGGGACATAAGAAATCATTGGGGGCTTTGCTTTTTCTCTGGGAACACAGAACGTGTACCCCATGAAGAGTCAAGGTCCACCTCCTCATCTGCTGGTGTTGTGGAAAGCGATCCGTTTTCTGTGTGGCCAGGAGAATGGGGGCTGTCTTTGTGTGACAGGTGCCTGCAGAGAAAGAGGAAGCAAGAACAGAGCTTCCAGCACTCCACCCTAGGGCCTGGAGTGGGGGGGGACGCACACAGAGAGGAGGGGATGTATGTAAGTCAGAAAGAAGCCACAGGGCTCAGTGCCAGCTGGAGATGAGCCAGCAAGCAAATGCATTACTAGGTGGCATGAGTCAGGCAGCTGCCCCCAGGCTAGTGGAGGGTGGGGAGAGAGAGAGAGAGAGAGAGAGAGAGAGAGAGAGAGAGAGAGAGAGAGAGAGAGAGAGAGAAGAAAAGATATCTGTGTGTGTATGCTTCCAAGGGGAGGGGATCTTCCAACCAGTGCTGGGGAAGGGTCCCCAGTGATACTCAGCAATCCCTATGGGTCTATGCTAGCTAGCACTGGGCATACACATACATGCTGTGTATGCCCGGTGGTGCCAGGGCTCAGACTTGAGGCCTTGTGCCCGGCAGGCATATCCCCTAACCCTGAGCTTATTCCCTAGTCGCAGGAGATACTTGTAGGAGGGCTAAGCTTAGTTATGCAGTGGTCTGTATTTGACTTGCCACTCAGGGCACTGTTCTCCCCTGGGGAGGTCTGGGGTGGTGTGGTGCTGTGAAGGAATAGTAGAGAATCAGATTTCAGCGCTTTGGCTTGAAACTCCAGTGAAGGCCAGCGTGGGGCACAACAGGAGTGTTCTTACCATCCAGGCAGCATGAGACTCCGGGCTTCACCTCCTACCCTGCCCAGAGCCACAAGGCTAAAACAAAAACAAAAACAAAAAGATTTGTCATGAGAGGCGAGAGGGCGAGAGTTCATGGGAGGTCAGGGCCGGAAATAGAAACCCACAAATTGGCACATACCTCTCAGCAATGCTCTTGTCACACCAGGATGCCCGCAACAGGACAGTCAGGCCCAGGGCAGCATGAGGACTATCTTTTACACCTATTTGTGTGCCTAAATGACATACCTCCCTCTCTGCACACCGCCCCCATGTTTTTTTTTTTTTTTTTTTTTTGCTTTTTGGGCCACATCCTAGCAATGCTCAGGGGTTACTCCTGGCTCTGCACTCAGGAATCACTCCTGGCAGTGCTCGGGGACCATATGGGATGCCGGGGATCAGACCCGGCCGGTATGGGCCAGCCGCGTGCAAGGCAACCGTCCTACCCACTGGGCTATCGCCCGGCCCCCTCCCCCATCTTTACATAAACCCCAGACTCCATAGAGAAAGTGGCAGTGAGTACCCCAGTAGAGCACAGGAAGCACCACTGGTGATCTTGGGCCAGCATCTTTCTTTTTTCTCCAGCTCCCTTGCTAATCACAGTTACAGTTGAAGGAAGTTGGAAAAAAAATGCTACTTTGGGCCCAGAGAACCAGGTGTGAGTCCTGCCTTTTCCATGTTGCCACCTGTACTTCCAGAAACAAAGCTCCTTTTCCTCCTTATTTGGAACTAGAAATTTGGACAGTGGAAAGAAACGGCTCCTTCACAGTGCTATGAGGATCAGGAATTCTCTCTGTAAAGAATTGATCATCCTCTTATGCTGCCGGCTCTCCCCTTAAATCATGCCTTTTTAGAGCGTGAATACAGCATGTGCTCTCTCGCAGGGTTTGTTGTTAGGCTAGAGGTAGATTTGGGCCACATCTGGCAGTGCCCGGGGCTACTCCTACAGTCATGTTTGGGGATTCCTCCTGGCAGTGCTCAGGGGGCCATGTGGTACTCAGGGGACTGAGCAAAGCCTTCAGCATGCAGGGCCTGTGCCCTGCAGCCCAAGGAGCTATCTCTTTGGCCCTTTTCTTTTCTTTTTTATATTTTATTATACCATCATGAGATAGACAATTACAAAGATGATCATGTTTGTGTTTCGGTCATACAGTGTTCCAGCACCCATCCCTCCACCAGTGCCCATTTCCCACCACCAATGTCCCCAATTCCCTCCCCCTCCCCTAGCCTGCCTCTATGGCAGGTTCTTTATCTCTTCTCTCTCTCTCTCTCTCTCTCTCTCTCTCTCTCTCTCTTCCTTATTCATTGTGGATTGCAATACATACATTTAGAGGTTATCATCTGTATCTTTTTGCTTATATTCAATGCTCAGTTCTAGGCTGGTATTATCATTTTTGACAATTATTAGCACACTGTTCCCTTCTCTGTCTTACCTAACCTCTGACTCCCACATGTTTGTGGTAGATTCCACCTTTGACAAGACCTCCTGATCCATGTTTTGCCTGACCTTGGATATTGGAATTATACTATATATATCATAATATATATTATATATATATATTATGCAAATAAATGCAGTCATTCTATATCTGTCTTTTTTCCTTCTGGCTAATTTCACTCAACATGATCCTCTCCATGTCCATCCATTTATAGGCAAATTTCATTACTTCATTTTTCCTAACAGCTGCATAGTATTCCATTGTGTAGATGTACCAAAGTTTCTTTATCCAGTCATTAATCTTGGCACTCTGGTTGTTTCCAGATTCTGGCTATCGTGAAAATAAGTGCTGCTGTGAAAATAAAAGTGCAGATGGTGTTTCTGCTGTGTGTTTTTGGCTTCCCAGGGTATATTCCCAGGAGTGGTATGGCTGGGTCAAATGGGAGCTCAATTTCTAGTCTTTGGAGGAATGTCCATATTGTTTTCCAAAAGGGCTGTACCAGTCGACATTCCCACCAACAATGGATGAGAGTCCCCTTTTCCCACATCCACGCCAGCATTTGTTGTTCTTGCTCTTTTGGATATCTGCCAGTCTCTGTGGTGTGAGGTGATATCTCATTGTTGTTTTGATTTGCATCTCTCTGATGATTAATGATGATGATCATTTTTTCATATGTTTTTTGGCCATTCGTATTTCTTCCTTGTTGAAGTTTCTGTTCATTTCTTCTCCCCATTTTTTGATGGGGTTGGCTGTTTTCTTCTTGTAAAGCTGTACCAGTGCCTGATATATCCTGGATATTAACCCCTTATCAGATGGGTTTTGGGTGAATATTCTTTCCCATTCTGTGTACTGTTTTTGTATCTTGGTCACTGTTTTTTTTTGAGGTGCAGAAGCTTTTTAGTTTCATGTAGTCCCATATGTTTATCTTTGCTTCTAGTTGCTTTGGTAGTGGTGTTTCATCTTTGAAGATGCCTTTAGCTTCAATGTCATGGAGGGTTTTCCTATATTTTCTTTGATATACTTTATGGATTCAGGTCTGATATTGAGATCTTTAATCCATTTTGATCTGATTTTTGTGTCATGGTGTTAGACAGAGGTCCAAATTCATTTTTTTTACTTGTAGCTGCCCAGTTTTCCCAGCACCACTTGTTGAAGAGGCTTTCCTTGCTCCATTTCATACTTTTTGCTCCTTTATCAAAGATTAAATGATCATGTATTTGAGGCTGGGTGTCAGGATACTCAACTCTATTCCATAGGTCCACAGGTCTGTTTTTATTCCAATACCATGCTGTTTTAATTACTACTGCTTTGTAGTACAGTTTGAAGTTGGGAAAGGTGATGCCTCCCATCTTCTTTTTTCCCAAGGATTGCTTTAGCTATCCGTGGGGGTTTATTATTCCATACAAATTTCAGGAGTGTTTGGTCAATTTCTTTGAAGAATGTCATGGGTATTCTTATAGGGACCACATTGAATCTATATAAAGCTCTAGGGAGTATTACCATTTTGACAACGTTGATTCTCCCAATCCAGGAGCAGGGAATGTGTTTCCATTTCCTTGTGTCCTCTTTTATTTCTTGAAGCAGCGGTTTATAGTTTTCTTTGTACAGGTCCTTTATACTCTTCGTTAAGCTGATTCCTAGGTATTTGATTTTCTGTGGCACAATTGTGAATGGGATCATTTTCTTAATATCCCTTTCTTCTCTTTCGTTATTTGTATATAGGAAAGCCACTGACTTTTGGGTATTGATTTTGTACCCTGCCACTCTACTATAGGTATCTATTGTTTCTAGGAGCTTTTTGGTAGAGAGTGTAGGGTTCTCTAGGTATAATATCATGTCATCTGCAAATAGTGATAGCTTGACTTCTTCCTTGCCTATCTGGATGCCCTTAATGTCCTTTTCTTCTCTGATTGCTATGGCAAGTACTTCCAGTACTATATTGAATAGAAGTGGTGAGAGTGGGCAACCTTGTCTTGTCCCCAGATCTTAGGGGGAAGGCTTTCAGTTTTTCTCCATTGAGAATGATACTCGCTGTGGGCTTTTGGTAGATGGCTTTGACTATATTGAGGAAGGTTCCTTCAATTCCCATTTTATGGAGGGTTTTTATCATGAATGGGTGTTGGATCTTGTCAAATGCTTTCTCTGCATCTATCGATATGATCATATGGTTTTTATTTTTTCTCTTATTGATATGATGTATTATGTTGATTGACTTGTGAATGTTGAACCATCCTTGCATTCCTGGGATGAATCCTACTTGGTCATGATGTATAATCTTTTTGATGAGTCTTTGGATTCTGTTTGCTAGTATTTTGTTGAAGATCTTAGCATCTGTGTTCATCAGGGAGATTGGTCTGTAGTTTTCTTTTTTTGTGTTGTCTCTGCCTGCTTTGGGTATCAGGGTGATATGTGCCTCATAGAAGCTATTTGGGAGTGTTTCTGTTTCTTCTATTTCCTGGAAGAGCTTGAAAAGGATTGGCAGTAGGTCCTCCTTAAAGGTTTGGAAGAATTCACTAGTGAATCCATCTGGACCTGGGCTTTTGTGTTTGGGCAGACTTTTAATTACTGTTTCAATTTCCTCGATGGTGATAGGCTTATTCAGGTATTGCAGGTCTTCTTGTTTCAGCCGTGGGAGGTTATAGGACTTCAGGAATTTATCCATTTCTTCCAGGTTCTCATGTTTCGTGGCATACAGGCTCCCAAAGTAATCTCTGATGATCTTTTGGATTTCTGTGGTTTCTGTTATGATGTCCCCCTTTTCATTTCTGATTCTATTTATTTGGGTTCTCTCTTTCTCTGTCCTTACAAGTCTTGCAAGTGGTTTGTCGATCTTGTTTATTTTTTTCAAAGAACCAGCTCTTGGTTTCATTAATCTTTTGGATTGTTTTTTTGGGTTTCCAGCTCATTGATTTCCTCTCTAAGTTTTATTATTTCCTTCTTTCTGCCTGGGTTGGGTTCCTTTTGTTGGTCTTTTTCTAATATTTTGAGCTGTGAAGTCAGGTTATTTATGTGGGCCCTTTCTTTTTTCCTGATGAATGCTTGCAGAGCTATGAACTTTCCTCTTAGCACTGCTTTTGCTGTGTCCCACAAGTTCTGATAGTTTGTGTCTTCATTTTCATTTGTTTCCAGGAATCTTTGGATTTCCTCTTTGATTTCTTCTATGACCCACTGGTTGTTCAGCAGTGAGCTGTTCAGTTTCCAGGTGTTTGGTTTGACTCCCTGTTTCTGTGTGTGGTTAACTTCCATTTTCAGTGCATCATGGTCTGAGAAAATAGTTGACACAATTTCTTTTTTTTATTTTATTGAGGTATGCTTTGTGGCTCAGCATGTGGTCTATCTTGGAGAATGTTCCATGTGCACTGGAGAAAAATTGTGTATTCAGCTTTTTTGGGATGAAAAGCCCTGTATATATCTACCAGCCCTCTCTCTTCCATTTCTTCCTTCAGGGCCAGTATTTCCTTGGTGAGTTTCAGTCTTGTCGATCTATCAATAGTTGATAAAGCAGTGTTGAAGTCTCCTGACTACTATTGTGTTACTGTCAATGTCTTCTTTGAAGTCCATTAGCAGTTGTTTTAGGTATTTTGCTGGCCCCTTGTTGGGTGCATATATGTTTAGTAGTGTAATTTCTTCCTGATGTACATATCCCTTAATTATTAAGAAATGGCCTTCACTGTCCCTTTCTAACCTTTTTCAGCCTGAAGTCTATGTTGTCAGATACTAGTATGGCCACACCGGCCTTTTTGGAGGAGTTGTTTGTGTGGAGAATTGTCTTCCAGCCTTTGACTTTGAGTCTGTGTTTGCTCTGATTATTCAGATGTGTTTCTTGTAGGCAGCAGAATGTTGGATTCAGTTTTTTAATCCATTTTGCCACTCTGTGTCTCTTAATTGGTGCATTTAGGCCATTGATATTGAGAGAGATTATTGTCATAGGATTTTGTGCCATCTTTTTTGAATAAGTTTGTTGTGCTTTTTAGGGTTTGTCTTATCTTACGTAGCTCCTGCAGTCCTTCTTTTAAAGTTGGTTTTGAGTCTATGAAGTTCTTGAGCTGTTGCTTATCTATGAAGTTGTGTATCTTTCCTTCAAATCTGAATGTGAGTCTGGCTGGGTAAAGAATTCTTGGTGAGGCCTTCATTTCATTGAGTCTTTTCATGATTTTCCACCATTGTCTTTCGGTCTCAGAGTGTTTCCTCTGAAAATTCTGCTGTAAATCTTAGGGATTTTTCTTTGTATGTGTTTCTTTTTGATCTTGCTGCTTTCAGTATTCTATCTCTTTCAGTATCTCTCTCTATGGTTCTTGTCATTTTGTTTAGGATAAATCTTGCAGTATTCTTATTTGGTTTTCTTTTAGATGGAACCCTTTGGGCCTCCTGAATCTGGGAGCAAGCACTCTTTAGTTCTGGGAACGTCTCATCAATGATTGCTCTGATAGTTGTTTCTTCATCAGGGTTTTCTTCCTGTCCCTCTGGGACTCCAGTGATCCTTATATTATTCATTTTGGCTTTATCTCAGTTATATCTTGTTGTCTGTTTATTTACTGTGAGTCTTTTTTTCCATCTTCTGCTGTTGCCTAGAAAGTCTCTGCACCTCATCTTGGAGCTCACTGATTCTGTCCTCAGTGGCTGTTACTCTGCTGCTAAGGCCTTCCAATGAGTTTTTCATTTCACCCAACACATTTTTAATGTCTGTTATTTCTGCTTGCATTTTCATTTCCATTTTTTGCACTTCTGCTTTCGTCTCCTCTTGTATTTTATTGGCTGTGTTCCATTGCTTCCTTGAGATCCTTATGCATCCTTAGCAGCTCCCTTCTAAATTCCTTATTGGAGAGGCTAAACAGCTCATATTGACAGGTGGCTTTGCACATGGAGCTTGATAAAATTCTGCTTTGCCATTTACCATTATTTGCCATTTACCAATAATTTACCATTATTACCATTACAGGTTGCAACTTGAGTTATCTTGTGTGGCTGGCAGTACAGTGGGTGTTGTCGATGGTTGTTGACCGAGTTTTGTGGGATGAGGGGAGTATTGTGGCTATTGTACCCTGGTACTTCTATGTAGGATATCCAAAAACTAGAACTAGCAAAATCAGGAAATCGGCACCAGGTAGTGTGTTGGGTCCAGGTGTTGGCAGAACTAGGTCACTCCAGGCTGCCAGGCTCTTTGTCCTCTGGCTTGCCTGGAGGTTGGCGGTGGGTGTGGGCTGAGGGGATTCCGAAAGCACCTGGGAGTAGAGTGGGCCTTCCCTCTGCCTTCCCTTTGGGGGCAAGCACACATCCTCTCTGCCATCACCGGGTGGTCGCAAGCCCTCTTCATTGCGCCGTGTTCTCAGGAATGAGGACACTGTTTCTGTCTGCTCTGGTCTCTCAGATCCACATGCTATGATGCAGAGCCAGTCCAGTGCCATGTGTGTGCCACCTGCAGGGTTGTGTGGAGCTCTCAGCATCTGAAGATGTTGCATCTGTGAGTCCATGAAGCCTCTTTGTTCTGGGCAGATGCGGGGGAGAGTGCATTGGCTGCCTTCCCAGAGAGGTGGAAGTGAGGTCATAGACTGTTGACTGTTGATTCCTCAATACCTAGAAAGTTTCTTGGCACAAATCAATGCCTGAGCCTTATTTGTTAAACGCAAACGGGAAACAGCAGCAGCCCACAAGTCAGCCTTCGTGTCCCGGAGGGAAGAGGCGTGGAGTAGTGATTTCTGAGACTGCAGCTCAGGATTCATTTACAGAGAGAAGCATTGGGGCCACTGGGAGTGGGCATCCTGCCCTGCGCCCCCCAGCAGTGCTCGTTCACACCCCCTCTTTCCTTACATGAGAGATTATATTTGCCCCTTTTCTCCCTCTAGTAAAGTGCTGGAGACAACCCTGCCCTCTTCATTTTATCCCTGCTTCAAGACTAGTGGCTGTTTGCTCTCTGGTGGGAAATAGTTCTTCACTAAAAGGATGGCATGCCCCGTTATTTGTTTGCTATTCTTAGGGTTTGAGTTACTCCTGGAGGTGCTCATGTAACTAACTACTCCTGGTTCAGTGCTCAGGTGTAACTCCTGGTAGTGCTCTGGACTCTGGATCATACCTGAACTGACTGTGTACAAGGCAGTTCCTTACCTCTGATGCTGTTAGCCCTATTTACAGTAGATTCCTTCTCCATTTTTCCTTACAAGCCTGAAAAAGATAATCAGAGCCCATCAGTAGACACTGCCATGTCTCACATCCCCTGGAAAGACAAATGCAAACAGTGGCAGCAAGAGAGGGTTCCCAGAGCAGAGGAAGAACAAGAGGCCAGTTTTGGAGCAACCAGCTGGGAGGCGAGCATAAGACTTCCAGGGTTCTTGGTATTCTGTACCCATCACATATGCTCTCTTGCTTACTCTCCTATCCTAATATTTTAAAGCAAGTGAAAACTTGCTGAGAGTCACTTCTAATCAGAAACACTCTGCCTTGCTCCTGGCTGTATGCTCAGGAATCACTCCTGGCCATGCTAAGAGAACCGTAGTTTCTACCAAGCACAAATAAGCACCTTTAACCCCTGTACTCTCTCTCTCCAGCCGCAGCTTCTTGCCATTTCAACAGTTGTGTGATTAAAATTTTTTCAACCTCATTCTCAAAACAATCCCTCATATTCCAAATTGGTTGGATGAAAGTCACGTGCCAGGCAAGACTGCTGGCTTCACCTAGCACAGTAAGGCAGCTCTCGAGGCCACAGCTTCATTCCATTCATTTTTACAGATGGAGTAAAAGAGGAAAGACCCGCTAAGCAGCAAGCATGGTGTGAGGGTCACACCAGGTGTCTGGCCTGCCCAGCCCTGCCCTGTCTTCTACCAACACTGTGGTGGTGGCCTGGGCTTGCTTGTTTATCCCATTGGAAATGACACATTGCTGTCAGAGCAAATGCACTGTGACGTTAACTCCCTCTGCAAGTGTAATTGGATTATTTGGGCCTGACTTCTATGAATGCCACTTTTAATTGATTTATAATGAAATCATTGTGACATTGTTTGGGTATGTGACTGCTGTGGTGTTGGACTAGGTGTCCTGTTGCAGGGGCTGCAGCTGCTTGGACACTGTTTTATATATTAGCCCATTTTACTCCTGTCCTTGGAACATGACCTTCATCAGTGATATGGCCTTTGAGTAGAAGTTATGAAAACCCAGTGTGCAGTGAGCACTATCTTCATCTTATACCCAAAGCACAAAGAGATAAATAAGCACCGTACCTTTTGGAAATGTCGTTTTGCATCATCTTCTTATCAGTGAAACTGTTAACATAACATACCTTTTGATTGCTATATCCTTTTCTAATAATTTCCTCAGACTAATTTGCTTGCAGATTTTTTAATATTTTAATATTTTATTATACTACCATGAGATATACAATTACAAAGATGTTCATGTTTGGGTTTCGGTCTTACAGTGTTCTAGCACCCATCCCTCCACCAGTGCCCATTTCCCATCACCCATGTCCCTGATTTCCTCCCCTCTCCCCCCAGTCTGCCTTAAAGGCAGGTTCTTTATCTCTTTTCTCTCTCTCCCTCTCTCTTCCTTCTCTTATGCAGTGTGGATTGCTTGCAGATTTTCTAATGTGCTTTTTAATAGAATTTACTTTGTAGTTGGATAGATTTCTAGCAGCATCCCCATTTAGTTACCTCCTCTGTGTATTAGCTTTGGCAGAACAGAGTCCTTATTCTTTTTCTCTTCTCTCATTTTGTGTTTGTGTATATGTGTGAGTGTGTGTGTGTGTGTGTGTGTGTGTGTGGTGAGAGTGGGGGCTGGGTTGAGATGAGATGCAGAGGTAAGAAAGGAAATGAATTCATGATGGACTATTTACATATAGAAAATGTCCCAAAGTGCATACTGTGTGACTTCATTGATTCAAATCTGTCAATCACAGTATTGCTGCTACAGTAAGATTTGAGCTCTGGTGAGGAATCTTGGGATCGCTTTGTGCACAGTGCCCAGCCATGAGAGGAAGCTGGCTTCACCTAGCACAGTAAAGCATAGTGAGAGTTCTGAGTCCCTTTAGAAAGGAGCTGGTTTGATTGACTTATAAATGCCATGCAGAGGTTCTGTAACTTTCTCTCACAAGCTCCTGGTGGAGGGTATGATTACACATACCTGTTCTCCTCCTGATTGGAAGTAACACTGTTGCATAGGCTTATATCTGCATTTCCCACCATTTGAGATTTTCCTACTAGTCTTCTGACTTTTAGAGCTCTCTAAAGATGCCGCAGTGCTATTCCTAGGAAGGGTGCATGGCTGTCACGTGAGACACTGAACCAGGGAGAGACCATGCTTGTTGGCCTCTGTTCTGGAACAATCCTTCATCTTCTATTGCAGAACCCAAATGTAATGAATAAAACATATCTAATAGGAGACATTGATCTGTATCAAAGCTAGGTTCAGGATTATTTTGTATTACCTTTTGGTTGTGGCTATGTGCATATATTTTTGTTTTATGTATGTACTCTGCAGAATATTTCTGTTTTATGTTTGGTTTGTTTTGTCCTGTTCTAGGAAGAATAGGTTTTCAAGGTTAATGGGAATGCTCTTCATACTGTGCTTGTCCTGTGGTTAGTTGGGCTTTGTGCATGGACTCTTTAAGCAAGAGGACTAGTTCGATACAGACACACTGTTTTCTCATTCACTGACCTTCAGACAAGCCTTCAATTTTTTTTTCTCCCAAATCAGTTCTGTTTAGGAAGATAAAAAATGACAACTTTTCCTACAAGAGGCTGTAATAATACTCTCTTCTCTAAGTTTTTTATTGCCCTCAAAACTGAAAAAAAATAATTTAAAATAGGACATACCTTCATCAGAAGGAAACCATGGCCTTCCTTTTCCATCATATAATATGTATAATGCCTTTTTATACTAATCTGTATTCATAAGCATCATCTTGAGGTTTTTTCCCAGTCAGTCCCAAATATGTCATGAGATGATGAATAATTTGAACGGCCAGAGGCTTTGTGGCAGGAATGATATGTCCTTTGAGAGGATCAGAGAAGGTGATAGATATCAAACTCCTTAAACATCACTGTTCATGGCAGGAATCCAGAAGAAAAAGGTCACCTAGCCTTCAGACTTGACTGCCCTTCCTTAGTAAGTATAACTTTCACTTAATTTTAAGCATTTTCACCGTAATATAGAAGAAATTGGTTTGAAAAATTAACAAGGCTGTTTCTTTTTCCTTTTCTATTTTGCATTATTTTTTCCCCTGATTGGAAACAAGTCTTAGGCTAGATTAAAAAAAAAAACTGCAGTGTTAGTTGATGTGATGGTAGAATAGTTTTGTTTTTGGCCTTTGGTCCACACCTGGCAGTTCTTAGGGTTTAATCCAGGTGCCAAGCTCAGGGAAAACTCCTGACTGTTTTCAAGGGACCATGCATGAGGCTGACAATAGACCCAAGTTGGCCATATTCAAAGCAACTCCCTTACCTAACTCTATTATCTCTCTGTCCCCAGTTGTAGAATCTTTTAATAGTGTTTATGATGCCACTGGTAGCAGACAATATTTAGCAAAAGTATACCTGAAAAGCATAAGTTTATAAAATAGATTAGGTGATTTCCCAGAATAGGAGCATTACACTATGAGTTAATGTTACTTCCTCCCATGCTAATAAGCATGATTAGACACAGTGGCTTATGTTTCTCATCCACAGTTCAAGGATGTGCGCATTTATTAATGATATCCTAGTGGAAGTGTTGAAGAACAGATCAATTCAACTGGAGAAGAGCTACAATTAAAGCCTGAGAGGGAAATAAAAATAGGATCAATCCTCATTGTCTGTGTACTGTGTATTTGCAAATTCCTCCATATCAGTTCGCAGAGATTTTTTGTGTAATCTTCTAATGCTGGATGCTTCTGTGATGCTTCTTGAGCATTCCCAGACACTTGAAGAGCAGAGATAATGTTGGAGCCAAGGGCATGCTCTCCACCTGAGGTCTAATAAGGTGCTGCTTGTCATTAGCTCATCCTGCAGGGTTCTTGAGTCTGGTTCAGTGATTCTCGGCACCAACAAGTTATGATAAGCTTTATGGAGAAAACAGATGTGTGGTGTGAGCTTCATAGATAAGCTTCTTCAGGCTTGAGTTAGCCTTGCTGTTGGCTTGGATGAGATGTTAATGAATTGACCGACTGTATTAAAGATGGTGTCTTGAAACAAACACAGAGTATTGATCTGTTGAAAAGTATTGTGACGGGAGATTTTTAGTATTATGGCAGGTGTGGAACTTGTGTTCTTGTCCTCGAGCCGTCAAGATGGAAAGAAGGGTACTGGAGAGAACAAGTAGCCACATTCAGAGCAACTTTTATTTAAGGGAAGGGAAAGGAATGCAGGGTAGCTCCCAGATTATGGGAAAGGTCTCCTAAAGAAGGATTCCACAGAAGACAGAAGCCCTTTCCTTTTTACCTTTTAAACCAAAATGGGAAGGTGAGCATTTCTTTATTATGTTCCAAGAAACATAGTCATTAAAATAGGGGAGAATATGCTGAGATAATTATCTTCTTGGGTCCAGATCAGCAGAGCCTGGGTCATCCAGGTGATCGGTCCCCGCCTAGGCCAACCTGGTGACATTCCATACTGGTGATTCTTTTCTTTTTGGCTATGTCCTAATCTCACCCTGACTGTTACCCTGTCCCTATTAGTAGGAAGCTAACCCTGTGTTTCCCCTCCTGAGCAATGGTTCAGAATTTGGTAATGCAGTATTCCTCACACCTTTATAGAAGATGTCTTTATAGAAGATGTCTTAAGCAATCTGAAAAATGATGTAGTGAAAAAGCACAGACAACAGTGACCATCTACCCTCTGAAGGACACTCATTTCTGTATGGAATATACAGATTATTTGAGAGAAAGTTTTCTCTATTTCAGTTCAGAGAGTGCATGATAGGGTAATCGCTGATTCAGTCAGGGAAAATGCCTGGTTGGTGCTGTTGCTGCCTTATTCATAGGTAAAAGGAAAAATCATTGTTTCAGGAAGTTTTATAGACCGTTAGGAATGGTCTTTAGGGAAGAAGCTCTGGATAAGAAAGTACAAAAGAGAGATTATCAATTGCCTAAATGCCACAAGACAAAGAGTCCTGTGTATGTGTGTGTGTGTGGGTGGGTGGTGGTGGCGCACGCATGTGTGTGTGTGTGTGTGTGTGTTGTTAACATATATCTAATGGACAGTAAAGAGTTCCTCACTGGGAGCAAGTGATAGCAATAGAAGTAAAAAACAAAGGTGCCGGAGCGATGGGTCCAGCAGGTAGGGCGTTTGCCTTGCATGTAGCCGACCAGGGTTCGATCCCTGGCATCCCATATGGTCCTCCAAGCACAGCCAGGAGTAATTACTGAGTGGCAGAGCCAGGAGTAACCCTGAGCATTGCTGGGTGTGACCCAAAAAAAAAAAAAAAAAAAAAAGTAAAAAACAAAAGAATGAAAGCAGTACAAAGATCCTTTCAGTGGAGTTCCACACATTCAAACAGTTTATCTATAGGAATCTCCTCATGGATTGATCATCTCTGCACACCAACAAAGGTTTACTTGACTAATGCGGGAACTTCAGCAGGCAGACACTAAATAGATTCAGGTATGGATACATAGAAATACAGGTAAGAGAATCAGCTGGCAAGCAGGAGTGGTGCATACTATTGTGCAGTATGGTGCTGATTCTTGTCCCCCCAGGCAATACACTGAGACCCTCTGAAACTCCACCTTCTGTGGCACACATCTCTGAGCTGACCCACTCCCAGCCTAGAGTCTTTTGGGGGCTCTTCCCTATTATCACGAGTGAGTTACCTTTCTCCACAGAGAGGCAAGTTTGTCTTGTAGACCAGCTAAATATTTCAGGCACTATCACTGTATCACTTGTCTTCCTGTTCATCATTGATTTGCTCGAGCGGGCCCCTGTAACATCTCCATATGTTCTGTCTCATGCTAGTAGAGCCCAAGGGCATCTGCTTGTTCCAGGAACATAAAGAGCCTCAAACCATTCCATCAGGTCATGGGAATGAGGTCTATAATTGTTACTGGTATTTGGCATATCAAATACGACACGAGTAGCTTGCCAGGCTCTGCCATGGGGGTGGCATACTCTTGTAGACACTTCTGATCTCCAGCATTTATTGATGAACCAGCGGCCGCAAGCCCACCCCATGAATTAAAAAAAAAAAAAAAGATGGATATAAAGTTGCTGGCCTGCATCCGTCATCTGGTTTTCATTGTGTCTGAAAGACCCTGAAAATTGTGAAAATGATTCTTAGCTTATGGGCAGCACAGAAGCAGGCCCGGTCTCCATCAGAAACCAAGCACAGCAAAGATTTTGTCCTGGAACTCGGCTCTTCCTGGGTTGAGTTATCCATGAGTGTTCTGTTGTGAGATTCAAGGGGAGAAATTTCCCCTTGGCTCACTTACAGGTTTGAGTATAGATCTTCTTCCTTGACAGTTATCTGGGGCCAAGCATATATTTTCATGGGAAATATGGTCACTCTATGGAAAAGAGGCTTATAGGGGAAAGGCCTTAGTAGTGGAATGGCCTCAGTAGCTGGTCACAGGAGGGGAAGTGGACAGTGCTAGGAATTTGCTTGGGAGGCCAGAAAGGACATACCCAGGGAGATGGTGCTTCTAGTACATTTTGAAGGGTTAGGACCAGGGTTAAGGGTTAATAGAGACAGGGTTAGTTTCTCCAAAGGAGCCAGAGCTCAAGGAGGGATCTGAAGAGGCCTGTATGGTAGAAGGGGGTGCAGGGAAGGGGAGGGCAGTGGAAGAACCTCATGAGTGCTCCCCACTTTGACCACCTTTCCCGGAGGTCATTCTGGTAAAAGTACCCTCTTTCTGTCTCAGCATGCCCAGTTTCGGTGATGAATTAAGGGGTACATTTTGGTTCTAGTGCATTTCCTAACCAGTCTGTTCTGGAGGCCAGCAAGTATGGGAGATCACCAAAGAGTGTGAGCTGCTGTGTATTGCAGGTGAGATGATTTATTAAGTTTTCTCAATCATGTAGGAAAAATAATAAACACCAGGGAACCTGGCTATTAGATGAAGTCACTTGGGAGTGACTACAGGCTAAAGACACATAGAGACGAAGCATCTGGCAGTCATCTAGTTAGAAACTGTGGATGGCAGAGTTGTACTGGCTCCAGGGTCTCTGATGTCCAGAGATGTGGTTACTTAGGAGGCAGACTGTAAGCTATGAGGTACATCATGGCTGTGAATTTGATTGTCTCTGTTGCAGTCACACAATTAGAAGGCAGATTTGGTTCCACAGACTAAGAATTGCAGGAGGACTGGGACTGCCTTCACTTGTTGCAGAGTTCTCCCCAGAACAACACAGAATAGTCTCCCCAGAATAGCTGTGATGGCCGTTCAGTAGTACTGAGTTCAGTAGCACTGTCAGGCTGCAGCTCAGTAGTAGAGGATGAGACCTGCATTCCTGCATGTCTGCGGCCCTGGGTGCAATCTCCAGCACTGCCTACAAAAGAGAAAAACTGAATGTCTGCAAGAGCAGACTGCCTGCCTCTTGTAGTAGCTCTGTTTCTTGTATTTTAGCACATTTTAAAAATCTGATGAACAGTATTCATGAACCTCCTCCAACATTTATTCCTTCGTCCTTGAACCTCTGGATGAAGAGCCTGGCCAAGATTATACAGGGACCCTGTCCCACAGGTGGAGGGCGATGGGGTGGTGTAGTGACAGTGCATGTATAGAACGCTAATACGGAAACAGATGTAAACCGTGATACTTCGATTAAAACTTTAAAAAAACTCATATTCATGTAAGTTAATGTTAATTCAATTAAAAAATTTTAAGGCAAAAGAAAATCACTTCACTTGATCACTTGAATCCCATTATTCATCGATTTGCTCGAGTGGGTGCCAGTAACATTTCTATTGGACCCTATCATGTGCCAATGTAGCCCAATGGCATCTGGTTGATTCAGGAATATGAAGAGCCTCAAACCGTTCCTTCAGGGTCTTGACAAGGAAGTCTGACCATCTTGTAGGTGGGCGGCCACGTGATCTTTTGACATCCCGTGGGATCCAGTCAGTAATGGCTCTAGTCCAGCGGTTGTCTCCAAATCGCATTTTTACATGTCCAGCCCATCTGATTTTCGATGCCTTGGCAAACGAGACAGCGTCCCTGATTCTGGAATAGCAACGGAGGTCAGAACTCCGATTCCTTCTCTCTACTTGAGTGAGGCGTGATATTCCAAGCATAGCTCTTTCGATTCCTCTCTGGGAGACCCGAATAGCATTTTCATCCTGCTTTCGTAGGGCCCAGGTCTCTGAGGCGTATGTTAATGCAGGGAGAACGGTGGAGTCAAAGAGATGTGCCCGAGCCAGAGGTTCTATGTCCTTTTAGCTATTTCTTCGATGCCTTTGAAGGCATTCCATGCCACTCTCTTCCTCCTGCGCAGCTCAGGTTTTAGGTTGTTCATCATGTTGATTTCTCGACCTAGGTACACATAACTGCTGCATTCAGTGATGTTTGTTCCATTGAGAGTGAATGGGGCCTCAGGAACTAGTTCATTCTTCAAAAAGAAAATAGTTTTCTTTTTTAAAACTATTTCTTTTAAATAGTTTTTAAAACTAAAAGAAAATAGTTTTACTTTATTTTTTAAAGTATTTTATTATGCCACCGTGAGATACACAGTCACAAAGATACACAATTAAAAAAGTTCATACCTGGGTTTTGGTCATACAGTGTTCCAGCACCCATCCCTCCACCAGTGCCCATCTCCCACCATCACCAATGTCCCCTGTTCCCTTCCCCCTCCCCCAGCCCGCCTCCATGGCAGGTTCCCCGTTTCTTTCCCTCTCTCTCTCTCTCTCTCTCTCTCTCTCTCTCTCTCTCTCTCTCTCTCTCTCCCCCTTTATTCCCCTCCAGACTATGGACTACAGAACATACATTAAAGGGTTGTCATGTGTATCCTTTTGCCTGTATTTAATGCTCAGTTCTAGGTTGGCACTAGTACCCTCAACAATTGTCAGCACACTGTTCCATTCTATGTCCTACCCAGCCTCTGACTCCCGCACGTTTGTGACAATTTCCACCCTTGACAAGACCTCCTGATACTTTACTTTAAAAGGATTATAGAAGAACTTGCCATGGAGGCGGGCTGAGGGAACTGGGGAGCGTTGGTGGTGAGAGATGGGCTCTGGTGGAGGGACGGGTGCTGGAACACTGTATGACCAAAACCCAAATATGAACTTTTTAATTGTTTATCTTTGTAATTGTATATCTCACAGTGCTATAATAAAATACTTTTAAAAAGGATTATAGGAGAAAAATTATTTCCTCTGTATTTAAATGTATTTCCTCCTTGTATTGAATTAATGCAAAAAATATTTTTGCTTAGAACTAGAAATCACAAAATTAATCTTGATCCACAAATGAAGGAATTGATACAACACAGTCTGTTTAGTGATAGCATTAAAGTGGTACCTTATTCAGATGTATTTATTATTTTAGTGCTCCTCTCTGGACAAATAAGACCCAAGAAGAAAAAAGTAAAACAAACATTAAAACAACATGATGATGTTAAATCAGGGTGATCTGAATAAAGTCAGATGAATTATTTATTTGCTGTTTTGTAGTAAGTGACTGCTTCCGACGACAGCTGCACATACACATCGACAATCGTGATCGTCCAGTGAGATCTAGAACCCCTCAGATTGATGAGAGTAATAAAAAGGTAGAAACTCAAAACCCTGAAGTTTTAAAAATGAATCTACTTAGAGATCTGGCTTTTAGAACATGTAAAGCAATAGGAAATGTTAGTAAATGGGAAAAAGATCAACAATTTGGTCAGTTTTTAGGTTGAAAGGGTAAGAAAACGCTGCCACGTTTTGGTTCATTTTACTTTTCCCATTCATCCAAAGACAGTCTTTCCAGTGCCCTCACATTTTGCAAGTTGCCCTGTGTCCTTGCATACCCCCATGGGCTCCGGATGTTCACTGTGCCCATGCCCACCCACTCTCTCCTACGCATGCTGCAGGTCTGGGATGTGCCAGCCATTTGTCCCTTCTTTACATGCTGGGGTGGATGAATGTTATCTTGGTCGTCACTGCACTGTTTCTATCTCCTGCCACACCTGCTCCTCAGTCCTTCCCACCTCATCTTTGTAGACACTTTCTCAGCACGGCAGTCCCCCACCCTGTGTGCTCCTGTTCTCTCCTATTCACTTGCATTTAAGGGGTGTGAACAGTTGCCTTCTCTCTTCATCGACTGTTCTTGGTGCTCTTAGACCTGCGGCTCTCTGGACACACCTTGCTCCCTGAGAACCTTTGTTCTCACTGTCTTATCTTTGGTTCTAACCCGAGGTCAGCATACTTTCCATGCTGAGTGTCAGAGCATCAGTATTTTTCAGTTTCCTGGCCATGGGGTCACTGTTGTAATTGCTTACATCTCTGCTCCCGGCTTCCGAGCAGTCGGAGAGAATGGAAAAACCAGAGTAGGTGATACTGTGCTTAACAAAACAGGGGAAGGAAATGAGGTACTGAACCCAGTGAACCTTAAGGGTTTCAGGCAGAGGAAATAGCTTGTGCCAAATCTGAGGCTGGGGCTCTCCTGGAACTCTCCAGAAACATCAGGGAGGCCAGTGTGGTTGGAGCCCAATCAACTCAGGAAACAGGCCTAGGGGTCAAAGAGGTCAGGAGAGAACAGGGGTGCAGGAGGACTTCCTGATGGACTTTATGGGCTCTGAATTAGATTTTGAGAGAACCTTTGGGAATTTCCATGCATGAGAGCAGTCATCAGATGTAAATGGAAAACAGAATCCAGGATAGTAAAGACAGGGAGGACAAAGAGGAGAAAAACTTTTTTTCTGCCTTTTTTTTGTTTGCTTTAGGCCGCACCCAGCAGAACTTAGTTACTCCTGGCTCTGTGCCCAGAGGTTACTCCTGATGGTGTTCGGAGGACCCTATGCAGTGCTGGAGATCAAACTTGGCTTGGCCACATACAGGTCAAGTGCTCTCACCCCTGGACTATCGAACTATCTCTCCAGCTTTATGACTCATATAATTGGAAGAATTGACTTCCAGGATGGATTTTGGAGAGCTAAAGGAAGCTAGAGTTGCACTGTGGTTTGCATGGAGAAGGAATGTGATGGACGACTGGCTGGAGTGGGTATCAGGAGGATATAGGTGATTCTCCAGGCTTGTTTGGTTTGAAATATCTGATAAGCAAATGCTCGAATGTTTTCAATGGCTTTCGTCGTGACTTGATTTTATGCTAAATTGACTATGAGTTATTATTCCATTGACTACTTAACCAAAAAGATATTGTCAGGTTCATGATACAAATTGGCATAACAGTGCTGATAGCTATACTTCTCGTATCCGTTATTCGCTCTAACTCACAGATAACCTCATCAGTAACCTGTGTTTTTCTTCAATTGTGAACCCAAGGTTATGTAAGTTCTTTTTCATGATTGCATGTATATTATCCAGAGAAATACGCTGTTATCCTAACACACAAGAATAAACACACTATAAAATCATAAAAAATGAGCAATAGCTGCAGTTTTACATTGGATTTCTTAGCATTTTGATAGAATTTTAAACTCATAGTTCTTCATAGAAAATGAATCAAGTTTGGGGGAAGAAAACTCTAGGAAATGAGTTTTCAGAATGGACCTTGAAAGATGAGAGCATTTGGGTTGGTATGTCTCCAGGGAAAATTCAGTTTCGTGTGTTAAGATAATATGGTCGTGAGTTGCAAAGAGATGATGATCTAATAAATTTTTCCACTCACTATTCTCCAAGGGCTGTTGCCAGAAAAGCAACTTGTATTCTCAGTTAATTTTCAGGAAGATGGAAATCAACTTTGTACTGGTAATAACTGTACATGGTTTATTTTCAGAATGCTCTTTTTAACTACAATTACCCAGAAATGAGATAGATAGATAGATAGATAGATAGATAGATAGATAGATAGATAGATAGATAGATAGATAGATAGATAGATAGATAGATAGATAGATAGATAGATAGATAGATAGATAGATAGATAGATAGATAGATAGATAGATCACTGTATCACTGTCTTCCCATTCATCATCGATTTGCTCGAGCGGGCACCAGTAACATCTCCATATGTCCTGTCTCATGCTAGTAGAGCCCAAGGGCATCTGCTTGCTCCAGGAACATAAAGAGCCTCAAACCATTCCATCAGGTCATGGGAATGAGGTCTATAATTGTTACTGGTATTTGGCATATCAAATACGACACAGGAGGCTTGCCAGGCATATATATATGAGAATTTTTATAGGATTCTTATGATAGTTCATGGATTCCAAAGCATAGCATGAAGTTGTCCTATGATCTATGGCAAAGGAAAAACAAAGTATATAATATATACTAAGTGTATAATATATATCTAAAAAGATGAGCCAATTCTCAAAGAACTATAGCTACTTTAAATGTGTGCACACCAATGTTATGTCTTATTCTTGTTCTAAGCACTCTGAGCTGGAATGAAAGATTATCACTGCTGTCTGTCCTGAGGCATGGGACCACAAACACTGTGAATAGCCACACTGTTCACAAATCACATAGCATTTGTTTGTGGCTGAAGGTACAGCTGAAGTGCTCCACTACTTTATGTGCTCCTGTATTGCTCTTCAATATGGGGTGAGCAGGGCACAACCTGGTGTGCAGTATCAACATGTGTCTTTTTGCACCCTGATGAGAATCAGAGGGTGCGCCATTCTGGATTCTGCCACCAGAATTGGACGACGCTGTTGGTTACTCAGAGCAGAGGACACACTAATGGCTGCTGTTGGCTTCTTTTTTTTTTTCCCCCCCCCTCTCAGATACTACACACTTGGTCACTTGATCTTAGCCAAAACAAATTTGATCTATAGTTAGGTGTGTGTGTTTTTGTGAGTTATGCAGAAAGATGGCATTGGCCTGTTAGGTCCTGAATGTTAAGAGAAAATAGGAAAGTGTCCCACCTGGAGATTTCCTTTAATAGGCAGATTGTATCACGAGGGTTTTGTTTCTTCTCCCTTCTCCTTCTCCCTTATCCTTATCATCCTTAACACAAGGATAATTGTGATAACTGATTGGCTTTATAAAAGTATTAGAAGATGGAAAAAGAATTACATGGCAAGAAAATGAAAATGAAGGAGGTTGGAACCACTGATTAAAAAATACCTAACAAGTAATGCAAAATTGAGAGAGGAAATTTTGTTTTGTGTCTATTTTGGGACTACAGGGCTGACTCCTGGCTCTGTGCTTAGGGATCATCCCTGATAGGCTCAAGGAACCTCACAGGGTCAGCTGCATGCAAGGCAAGTGCCATACCACTGTACAATTGCACCGGTCCTGGAAAGTTGTATTTTTTGTTTTGTTTTGCTTTTATAAAGGAAAAGTGAAATGAGCACTAACTTTTCCAAGAAATGAAAACCATTTTCCAAAAGCAAATAAAAGTAAGTGGAATAGAATATAATTAAGATACATCATAGGATGATCTCAAATTATTTTTGAAAGAAATATTTCCAGATATGACTAGACTTAGTGATAAGCCTCTCATTTAATTTCCCATACATATGCAATTTTATTTAAAATGAGCAGAGATATGGAATGTATTATCACTTGATTTTTCTTTTTCTCTAGCCACATCTGAAGTTTTACATTTAGACACTTGTGACTTCTTTGTAGCAGAACTGATTGCACGTGTCCACAGAGCATTGGGATTGATTGGATGCATATAGTTGCAGCAGTCACTTGTTATACCCCATTGCTTGCTGTCCTTTTCCCAGGGTGCAGGACTCCATCCTAGTAGATACTTGAACTACTAGGAGTCTCTTTGAATATTCTCTTTACTGGACTAAAGTACAGTGTCTTTTTTAGCTGCCTTACTCATGCCATTAGAAAAGCACAGTACCGATTGGCCTTCACTTTTATAAAAATGTTTGATTTGGTTTACAGTATTCCTCTGTTATCTATCTGGGAAATTTCCTCTCTAGAAATGGCCCCCTTCATTGCAAAAAGAGACTGTAATGGTTGACTAAAATTTCTTTGCTGAAGGTTGCCGTTAGATGGTACAGTGACTGAGACTAGTAAATCTTTTTTTTTTTTAAATTAACAAATGAACTCACTCTTGGCATCGCTCTTTTGAGCTGGCTTGGCACATTTCATGCCTAGCTTGGCTAGTGCCTGCGCTTACTGTGAAATATAATTAACTGCTGATGGGAATATAAAAAGCATCTGACTTAGAAGCTGCCATTTTTACATCTCAGTCTGTGAACCAAATCCAACTACTTCAGTCGTGGCAACATAGAAAAACTAAAACAGTAAAATCGACCTCATTTATAACCAGGACTGCTGCTCTGAGCTGACAAACAGTGATAATGAGGATGCAATACAATCTGTTCTGTAGGAATTACTCTCTTAGTATTATGATAACATTGGAAGCATTGCCCTGCCATCTTGTTGCCATGATTGACACCAATTTCATTGAGAGACAGGAAAAGGGTTACGCCTTGGGTCAGTTAAATTTTTTAATTATTTCATTTATTGGATACCAGACCCAGCTGTGCTCTGGGAACCATGCAGTGTCTTGAATGAAACCTGGGACCTCTGCGCGAAGGATGTGCGCCAAGCCCTTTAAGCCATCTCCCTGCTCCTGAACTTTGATAATACTTGAGCTTCAGTTACACATTTTCCCCCTTTAAAGTTCCTGTAATTCTTACCTTGGAATTTAAAATATTGTATTCAGGATAAGAATAAGACTCAGTTATACTTGTCTCATTATATGAAAATTTATTTGTTCATAGACTGGAATTACCTTTGAGCAAATTTCTGAAATGAAAGACTGAAAAAAAATGATGTTTTACAACTGGCTTTTCATTTGATTTGATTTTATATCTTTTCAGATTTCTTCTACAAGGGTGTGAGGGACAGAGGATTTCAGTTAGGTGAACCAGGCACGCAGCTCATGTCGTGCCGGGCAGACTGGGAGGAGGTAGAGGTGCTCCTGGGAGGCAGGTGTCTTGTACTCTGGACTCTGCAGGCAGCGGAGCACCCTGTTGATTCTTTGACATGAAAATGAAGTGGCCTTTATTTACAGGGAGTAATTAATATGCCTCTTTTTGGTTCAGGTAAGCACATTTTCAAGCCATGACTAACTAGTGAAAGGAAAACAATGACATGTAAGACAGCTCCTTGCAGTAGGCAGAAAAGGCTTCATGCGATACAGACATCCGTCTTCAAAATTCAAGAGCTAGCACTAGAGCTGAGGTTCAGGGGGAAAGAGAGAATGTTTCATCAGGAAACAAGCAATGCTACCAAGTAATTGTACACATGTGGACAGTTCGTGTGAAGATTATTCTGTGAGTCGATTCACCAGTGAAGATAGTTTTGCTTTGGTTTTCTAGATACGTATTTTTAAAAAAAATTTTTTTTATTATACCACCGTGAGATATACAATTACAAAGATGTTCATGGTTGGGTTTCAGTCATACAGTGTTCCAGCACCCTACCCTCCACCAGTGCCCATTTCCCAACATCAATGTCCCTGTTTCCCTCTCCCCTCCCCCAATCTACCTCTATGGTAGGTACTTTGCCCCCCTCTCTCTTTCTTTCTCTCTCACTCACTCTCTCTCACTTCATTCTCTTACACATTGTGGCCTGCAATACATATATTTAGAGGTTATTGTGTATATCCTTTTGCCTACATATAATGCTCAGTTCTAGGCTGGTATTATAATTTCCAACAATTAGTAGTACACTGTTCCTTTTTTTGTCTTACCTAACCTCTGACTCCCACACACTTGCAGTAGATTCTGCCCACTGACAAGACCGCCTGATCCATGTTTGCCTGACCTTGGATATTGGTATCATACTATCTACTTTTTTTATATCCTGCAAATAAATGCAGTAATTCTCTATCTGTCCTTTTCCCTCTGGCTAATTTCACTTAGCATGATCCTCTCCATGTTCATCCATTTATAGGCAAATTTCATAGCTTCATTTTTCTTAACAGCTGCATAGTATCCCATTGTGTAGATGTACCACCGTTTCTTTATCCTGTCAGTTGTTCTTGGGTACTCTGGTTGTTTCCAGATTCTTGCCATTGTGAATAATGCTGCTATGAACATAGAAGTGTAGATGGTGTTTCATGTGTGTTTTTGGCCTCCCATGGTGTATTCCCATGAGTGATAGGGCTGGGTCAAATGTGAGCTCAATTTCTAGTTTTTGGAGGACTGTCCACAAGAACAACAAGTTCTGGAGTGTTCATGGGGAGAAAGGGACTCTCATCCATTGTTGGTGGGATAGTTCCATATTTTAAAATGAGAATAGAAGTCTGTAGGGAGAGTCATAGAAGGCAGAACTGTAGGAAGAAAGAAACTGTGTACATATTTATCCCAGTAACGGTGACACCACTTATTTCTAGTCTATCCATGATATTCATCTCACAAGGGCTCACAAAACATCTCACAAAACAAGATGGGAATGTTTTTTTATTTAAGTGTATGTTATAGAAGTGTTGAACTGGCCCAAATGGTGTACATATAGTCATTACTGCACGCTTGCTGTCCCAATGCTCCTGGAGAACTGGCTTTGACGAAATAGGGGAATCATGTGGGTGGTCAGTCATCACACTTTCATCAGCAAATTAATTCACTGCAAGATGATCATTTCCTAGTACAAATAAGGTGGTAGTCATCGAACAGCAGAAATTGTGTTTTGCACAGAACAGAAAGCGGAGCTGCTTTTGCCAGTTGTCCCTGGATTTCCACCCCTAGTTCGATCTGGAAGAGCTGAGATCCCAGTTCCCCCAGACACTTTGGCTTTGAGGGCTGGGGGAGATAGATGTCTCCTTGTGCTCACATTGGGATGATCACACTGTGTTCTAACTGCACAAAAGTGCCATCTCCCTTTCACAGAACAGCTGTTTGAGTTTGTGGGCTGCCATCCACTGTTTGCACTCTTCCCACCTACACTATGTCCCAGCCACTCTAGGAGGTGCCAGGAACCTGCTGTTCCACTAAACCCCTTCAGTTCTCAGTCTGGACCTGATTCTCTTTCCTATGCTAATCTACTCTGAATGGAAGACAAAACACTGTACCTGACCCGTGGACTTCCTTTGGTAATATTAACTCAGAATGAGGAAGCAGGCATCTCTAATATTGGGAAATTGAAGATTAGTCGTTGCAGAATTCGAGTTACAGAATCATTCATGCTATTGTCATTTGAATTTGGATCCGCAGAAGTATACTAAGATAGGAATTTAAAAGTAAAATCAGACTAAGCACCAGTGCCATTTTATGGATGAGCTGTGTGCCCAGGGTCTGTGAGGGATACAAAATCTTAAGCAGTATGGTTTCTGTTTGGTAGGATAGTAGGTCTAATGAGAAGGAAATCCTTCACATGAATGAACAGGAAATATGCACTTTTAGGAATCCAAGGATGAAGAATGAGTTGAGAGAGAGAGAGGGAATGAGCGAGAGAGAGGGGGGGGGGGGGAGACTGGAGCTTGGCCTGAGGAGTTCCTGATCTCCTGCACTGCATAATTCTCTGAATCCATTGAGAGTGGTCCAGAAAGATACTTATGACATACAACCGTATATTGTTCCAACATGAATCCATTCACCAGTGCCCACTACAGTCTACCAATGTCCCTAGTTTCCCTCCTGCCCACTAGCCTGCCTCTAAGGCAGGCACTTTCCCCATCCCTCATTGTCCTAGGGTTTCATTCCCTAACTCATCCCCCTCACCCTTCCTCTTGGGCCAAGATCCTACTAAATGTTCTTTAGATTGTGCGTCTTCCTGGGCTGTCGTGTTCTACCACAGGGAACATTCAAAGGGCAACTTATAGTGAAAACCTTTCTTGTTAAAAATTGTATCAGATGTAACCTGCTTATAATAGTGTGTATTGACATTTTTCCTCTACAAAGTTTCCGCACCACCACCGAAGTGCTAGATAGAGACCCTCTGCTACTGTCCTTATCTATCTCACTTTCATAATGTCACTAAAGATAAATAGTTAAGACTTGCCATGTGCAAGGGCAAGTTACAGGAGACGTCTGCAAAATGAATAGCAGAAAAATCAGAATGTGAGTTTTCAAAGTCTGGTTCAGTTTCAAGTAAACTATGGGTGTTTGAAATTCAGAAGAAATATTGGCTTAAGCTAGTTGTAATGAAATTATGTATAGTGAAACTTAGAGCTCACCGAAAAACAGTATAATTTAAGGAAGTACTAAATTATTAAAAGTGTCATCTGTATATTTTGGGCTGATGACTTGGTAAATTATTTTGGTAACTTGAGTAGCTTGTGGTAACTTTAGAAGTAGCATTAAACAGTTTTGATGGACCAGCCAGGGAATGCTAGAAATAGAAATTTCTGAGAGAAAGAGAGAGAGAGAGAGAGAGAGAGAGAGTGAAAAAGAAGAGAGGGAGAGAGAATAGAAGACCATTTACTAGTCTCTTAAAATGGCCTTTCTTGATGCCTGTTAATAATCAAGGCTTGAGTTTGTAAAAAACTGATTGAGTGATAACAAAGGCAACAGCAGATTTTTATTGCTATTTTTATTATATACCATTTTAATACCATTTTTTATTATGCCACCACATACAATTTCAAAGATGTTCATTTTTGGGTTTCAGTCATACAGTGTTCCAGCACCCTCCCTACATTAGTGCCCATTTCCCACCACCAATGTCCCCCCTGATTCCCTCCCCACTCCCCAGCCTACCTCTATGGCAGGTACTTTCTCTCTCTCTCTCTCGCTCACTCATTTTATCAGTCTATTCACTAAAGAAGATAGGAGATTCAGTGGAATACTTGTTAGGACCTAGTCTTGTTAGAAGTATAGGTAGGTAGGTAGGTAGGTAGGTAGGTAGGTAGGTAGGTAGGTAGGTAGGTAGGTAGGTAGTAGGTAGTTTGGTAGGTAGGTAGGTAGGTAGGTAGGTAGGTAGCACGTAGATAGGTAGAACGGTAGGTAGGTAGGTAGATAGATAGATAGATAGATAGATAGATAGATAGATAGATAGATAGATAGATAGATAGATAGATAGATAGATAGATAGATAGATAGATAGATAGATAGATAGATAGATAGATAGAGTAATGATCACTAGCATTTATTTAGTGTTAAACCAACAATATGGAGGCTCTTTTGCCCCTTTTTCTCAACCATTTAATAAAGTTCATGTATTATTACCATTAACACAAATTAATTTGCCTGAAATCTCAGTTAATTTTTGAACCAAAACCTAATCGTGGGTCTTTCTGAACCCAGTCTCTGTGATACAGTTTGACTTACCAGAAGCTAAACTATACTGATGCTGATATTTCTGTTCAGGGACAGCTGCCTGTTGGAAAGCTGATTGATGTCAGTCACTGCCATGCATTGACCTGCTCCTCTTTTTCCTTTTCCAGTGCGCCTTCATGACAGCATATCCGAAGAGGGTTTCCATTACTTGGTGTTTGACTTGTAAGTAAAATCAAAAATTGTATACATTTAACTTTAGCTATAGATTTAAAGACCATTTTTTATTATACCACCACATACAATTACAAAGATGTTCATGTTTGGGTTTCAGTCATACAGTGTTCCAGCACCCATCCCTACATTAGTGCCCATTTCCCACCACCAATGTCCCCCCTGATTCCCTCCCCACTCCCCCAGCCTACCTCTATGGCAGGCACTCTCTCTCTCTCTCTCTCTCTCTTTCTCTCTCTCTCATTTTGTCAGTCGATTCACCAATGAAGATAGTTTTCCTTTTGCTTTTGTTTTCTGGTTTCAGTATTTAAAAAAAATTTTTATTATACCACAGTGAGATATACAGTTACAAAGACATTCATGATTGGGTTTCAGTCATACAGTGTTCCAGCACCCATCCCTCCACCAGTATCCATTTCCCACCACCAATGCCCCTATTTCCCTCTCCCATCCCTAAATACATATATTTAGAGGTTATCATGTATATCCCTTTGCCTACATGCAATGCTCAGTTCTAGGCTGGTATTATCAGTTCCAACAATTATTAGTACACTGTTTCTTTCTCTGTCTTAGCCAACCTCTGACTCCCACACACTTGCAGTAGATTCCACCCACTGACAAGATCACCTGATCCATCTTTTGCCTGGGCTTGGATATTGGTATCATGCTATATATAATTTTTTTTTTTGCTTTTTGGGTCACACCCGGCGATGCTCAGGGGTTACTCCTGGCTCTGCACTCAAGAATTACTCCTGACAGTGCTCAGGGGACCATATGGGATGCCAGGGATCGAACCCGGGCCAGCCAGCGTGCAAGGCAAACGCCCTACCCGCTGGACTATCACTCCGGCCCTCATGCTATTTTTTATATCCTGCAAATAAATGCAGTCATTCTATATCTGTCCTTGTATTTCTGGCTAATTTCACTCAGCATGATCCAAACTATGTCAACCCATATATAGGCAAATTTCATAACTTCGTTGTTCCTAACAACTGCATAGTATTCCATTGTGTAGATGTATCACCGTTTTTTTATCCAGTCGTCTGTTCTTGGGCATGCTGATTGTTTCTAGATGCTGGCTATTGTGAATAGTGCTGCTATGAACATAAAAGCGTAGATGGTGGTTCTGCTGTGTTTTTTGGCCTCCCAGAGTATATTCCCAGGAGTAGTATGGCTGGGTCAAATGGGAAATTAATTTGATACTACATGTCAAAATGTCCATATAATTTGACCTAATTTCATGGAACAAAGTTCATGGAAATCCTAAATATCCTAAATTCACATAATGCTCATGATGAAAGATATTTGCTTCATTATACAATATATTTAAAGGATGGTTGAGTATGATAAGAGAGAAAAACTAACTTAAGGATCCAATATTCATAATACATTCATGAATGGTTTACTCTTTAGCATTCAGTGTGTTGTTTTAGACATAAGAAAAAATAGGACTTTGTGTAATATGAGTCTAGGTTATTCTGGATTTTGTTAATTTGGCCCTTTAGCTATGTTGCTGATAAACCAAGCTTATTCCATTTTTCTGTTTTTTGTGGTCTCTGGACTTGTCTTCCTAATCAGGTTTTCAAGTTGGTGTCCTCATTTTCAGGTTTCGCAGACAATAAAAAAGGGGGGCTGTGATTTCCATCTGTTTTTCCCTATACAGAAAACCTTCTCCAGTAGCTTCTCAGAAGACACTCATTAACAAACCTTATTTAGAATAGCTCTGCATGCCCAAGTCTCAACCAAGTTTTGATAAAGGGAGTAGAATAATCATTGGCGATAGCTAATCATCAATTCAGTCTATATAGCTAGAATTAGAGTGGTCCAGCCTCTGTCATGAGTCTTATGTGTACTCAGAATTAAACCATGGCATTGTTATCTAAATATACGACACTTGACCGTTGGGTTGCCAAATCAAGCCTCCATATTGGTGACCCATATGTGTGTGGATTGCTGAGAGACACGGAATCAGCAACTCTGATTCTCCTGTTCTTCCTCACGGGATCTGCTGTAGCCACAGTTCATCTTGGCTGAGCTTCTGGCTGTGGTTTGGTACCGTGCCAAGTCTCACTAGCTTTCCCCTCTTCTTTTGTTGTTGGGAGCTTCTGGGGTCCCCAATAATACCAGGAAGTGAGTTCCCTTCTACCTCCAAAGCCGGCAGGGAATGGATGAAAACTCAGGAATCCAGCACAGTTTTAAAAGGCTTTACTATCACAGTTCTGATATACAATCCAAGAACAAGAAAAATTCTGGACTCTGGGTTCCCAGCTAGGCCCCAGCCACGTGTAGGCCAAGATGGCTACCACCACGTGTTGAAGCCCAACAGAGAACTGAGAAGATGAAGCGAAGAAAATGCCAAGGGAAGACCAAAACTCAAATATGAACTTTTAAATTGTATATCTTTGTAATTGTGAAAATAAAAAATTAATAAAAAAGAAAAGATAAAAAAAAAAGAAAATGCCAAGGGAAGCCAAAATGGCAAAAAGGCCACTTCTTATTCTAGCTTCTTTTATAGACTGAAACCCGCCAAAATCTTCCAGCCCAGCCCATCTTGGGTTGGGCTATTTAGAGATGAAACCAGGTAAATGATACTTTTGAAATGTAGATTTTTAGGTGAGCCTTTGGCTCAAGCTTCACAAAAAGCCAGAACTGATTTCTAGAGGCAAACTCTCCCCAGCAGAGAGAGAAGGAGCTGCATCTCTGAAACAGAAAGCAGTTCAGAATGTAATTTGTAGGAAATGGCATTAATGCTTTTTACTATGAATATACAGCTGACAGATCCCAGACTCTGGATCCCACTAAGGTCCAAAATCCGTCAGAATAATTCACTTTGGCATTACCTTTAGAGTCAGAGACACGGTAGTTGCCCAGTGGAACACTGGCGTGTCTCTGAACTCAGAGAATTGGTTACATTATGGTTGATCCAACATGGCCAAGTACTCTTGGGATATCTACATGTATGTCCCACGCAGGGACCTGTGGGAACAGAATATTGATCTGGGGCAAGTGAGATTCATGATAAAAATATTTATTTCATATAAATTTATGAAAGCAGAATTCTGCCCAAACTCCTATTGTGTCTGCTCGGAGATACCCCAAAGGCAGGGACCAGCTCTCCACATAAGCTAAGTGTAGCTAGAGGCTAAGGTTCAGTAGAGCGTGTCACCCAACACTTTCTCAGATTTTCACTTTTTCATTCTTCTTTCTTCCTCCCTTCTTCCAGTGTTTCAGAGCACCTTCTTTATGATTTCTATTCTTCCTTAAGAGCTGTCCTTAGTCTTACTCTTGGAATAGGGAGGCTAGCAAACAAAAGCTTAGTCTCATGAGCTGATAAGCAAGTATATTATTTTATGACACTGGATTTATTTTATGTTTAACACGATTTCACTTATATCCAAAGAACAGGATAAATTATTTTTTAAAAAATCTTTATTGAAGTACTGTGATTTACATTGCTGTTATGATGATCTATTATATACATAATTCCAACAGGTGGCTTTCTTTAATTGAAAACTTGTTTTTAACAGATCTTCTCTGACTCACACCAGATGGGGTGTAGAACTACCCCTTGTTAGTAGGAGGTGGAGGGAGAAGTCCCATTCTCCCAAAGTGACCAATAGAAAACACTGTTCATTCTCCTTACCTGCCTCAACCCACAGAATCAGGTGTATTCTCTGCTCTGTCACAAAGGAAAGGCTTTTTCCTCTTCCCACTCATGAGCAAGTGAATCAAACTATGTGAAGCCAAATTGACAGGAGAAAAGGAATGCAGAGTTTTCGCTGGTAATTGTGTGCAAAGTAGTTTGTTGGAAACAATGAAATGAAGCAGCCTGATTCAAGGTACCTGTCCTTATTGAGATAAGAGAACTCACTTCTCTTCTTGACAATGAGTGGAACTAGCATTTCCTCCTATGGGAAACTCAGAGGGAGGTCTGGGAAGAAGAGAATGCTTCTTCATCCTGTGGGACTGCGTGTAGCACAAAATAATCCACACATAGCAGTGTTTTGTGTTGTGTTGGCATTATGATGTTATTGTGTTCAGAAGCAATTCAGAAGATATACTTTTCCACTGTAACCAGACAATTGATATCCACATTTATTTATTTTCTTTTTTAATATTTTATTATACCACCGTGAGATATACAATTACAAAGATGTTCATAAGAGGTTCATATTTGGGTTTTGGTCATACAGTGCTCCAGCACCCATTCCCTCCACCAGTGCCCATTTCCCACCACCAATGTCCCCGATTCCCTCCCCCTCCCCTAGTCTGCCTCTATGGCAGGTTCTTTATTTCTTTCTCTTTCACTCTTGTCGGGAAGCCGTTGGGGTCCCCAACAGTGCCGGGAAGCAAGTTCCCTTCTACCTCCGAAGCCGGCAGGGAATGGATGAAAACTCAGGAATCCGATGCAGTTTTAAAAGGGCTTTACTATCACAGGTTCCAATATACAATCCAAGAGCAGGGAAAACTTCCGGACTCTGGGTTCCCAGCTAGGCCCCAGCCACATGTAGGCCAAGATGGCTGCCACCACGTGTTGAGGCCCAACAGAGAATGGAGAGGGCGGAAAAGCAAACACCAAGGGAAGGCGAAATGGCAAAAAGCCCTTCTTTCTTCTTGCAGCTTATTTTATAGCTTGAAACTTCCCAGCCCAGCCCATTCTGGGCTGGGCTATCTAGAGATGAAAACAGGAAAATAGCTCTATAGAAATGTAGCAACTTCAGGAGGCCTTCTGACTGTTTACAAGAACCCAGAGCTCATTCAAAGCCTCCCTAGCTGAGCTGGGAGGAGCTGTAAGCTAAATGTAACTTCCCCTGGCAGGAAGGGTCAAACGCCCTCATGTAATTTCTCCCAGTGCCTCACCTAATGTCTTGAGCCAAGATCTGCCTGGAAATGCCTTTATAGAGTAGAGAAGGGGTTTCTGAGATGGCATGTCTCTGTACCAAAGACTATCTGAATGCCAGTTAAATATTTCTCCAAGCCTTCACAAGAGTCTCCTCTGCTTCACAGTATTTTGTATTTTAGTTGCCTTTGAGTTATCAGGGAGCCATGCTTGCTTGCTTGAAGGCAAAAGCGTTTCTCTCTGGTCTAATTACTTAAGAGATCCAACATGGCCAGGCATATATGCTGGTAAGATCTAACTAGTCCCACAATGATTGTGGTAGCATGAGAGAATATTTATACCATCTAGTAAAGAATAAATCGTCAGATAAACTGCCACATATACACTAACCCCTATCTCTGAAGTGTCCTGCAGGAGGCAATCCAGGGCAGATGCAGAGGCTTTTAGGTGTCCTGCAACACTCTCTCTTTCTCTTTTCCTTCCCTTCCACATTGTGGATTGTTGGAGGACATGTTTAGCTAATCTGGGAGTTTTGTTGTTTTTGCTCACTCCCAGCTTAATCTTATTTAAGCCAAGGTTCATTCTAATGAGATCTCTCTTCTATGTAAACACTGCTAGAGGGTGTGGCAGTTACAGAAGTCACCTTGATCGAATAACTTCTGACTTATACATCTACTAAGACTTCTATGTTTTCTAGATTGGGCACAGCTCCTCTTTATACCCACTGCACCCAACGTGGGACAGTTAGAATTTACCAGGAGACTACCACCCTGGCTACGCTGAGACTAAAGGTAGACTATAGGAAGGATCATACTAGTTTGCTCTAAGCAGGCGAGTATGACCCTTTCAGTACATGAGAATAAGATACTCAGAATCACACTGGTGCAAATAATAAGGACCTTGTGGGTACCATCTAGATTACATGAAGCTCATGAAGTTAAGATGTATTACTTTATATCAGCCCCCTCTCTCTCCAGTGTTTTACATAAGAGATAATCTCGGGATTAGTCCTTGGTGTAACCTTTGTTTATACCTGCAATAGGGTGTGGCACTACACTCTGTTTAGGGTTCTTTGTTGGCATGACAACCTCCTGATTGGATCACTTTGGTGTATATAAGGGGCTGACTTGAGGCCCCTTCACCTTTTGCCTTTTGATTCCTCAGCCTTCAGCTTTTGGCTCCTGTGGCTTTTGGCTTTGGCCTTTTGCTCCTTGGCCTTTTGCTCCTTCTGGGTAGGACTCAGCTCGGGTGACATCCTCTCTCTTTGGTGGGAGACTTAGGCTCTTTTGTATGGTCTAAGTTCGGACCAGAGCTAGAGTTTGTTCATTATATTGGAGTGCTGTGGAAGAGCTTTTGTACTATTAAAAGCCATTTTTGGAACTGCACCAGACTCATGAGTTTTCATCTGTTTTCCGGCGTCCTTGGAGGTAGAAGACAACCTCTGTCCTGACACTGTCGGGACCCTGGCGGCGTTCCCGACAGTGGATAACAATACATACTTTAAGAGATTGTCATGTGTATCTTTTTGCCTGTATTTAATTCTCAGTTCTAGGCTGGTATTAGCACTTTTGACAATGATTAGCACACTGTTCCTTTCTCTGTCTTACCTAGCCTCTGACTCCCACACGTTTGTGATAATTTCCACCTTTGACAAGACCTCCTGATCCATGTTTTGCCTGACCTTGGATTTTGGTATAATATGTACATATATAGATATTTATATCATGCAAACAAGTGCAGTAATTATATATCTATCTCTCTCCTCTGGCTAATTTCACTCAACATGATATTCTCCATGTTCATCCATTTATAGCTAAATTTCATAGCTTCATTTTTCCTAACAGCTGCATAGTATTCCATTGTGTAGATGTACCACAGTTTCTTTATCCAGTCATCAATACTCAGGCACTCTGATTGTTTCCAGATTCTGGCTATTGTGAATCATGCTGCTATGAACATAAAAATAAGGATGGTGTTTCCGCTGCGTATTTTTGGCTTCACAGGGTATATTCCCAGGAGTGGTATGGCTGAGTCAAATGGGAGTTCAATTTCTAGTCTTGGAGGAATGTCCATATTGTCCTCCAAAAAGGCTGTACCAGTCGACATTCCCACCAACAATGAATAAGTGTCCCCTTTTCTCCTCATCCACGCCAGCTCTTGTTGTTCTTGCTTTTTTGGATATTTGCCAGTCTCTGTGGAGTAAAGTGATATCTCATTGTTGTTTTGATTTGCATCTCTCTGATGATTAATGATGATGAACATTTTTTTCATATGTCCACATTTAATTAGTATAGGTTCTATATTCTTTACTAATGGTAGGGATTGCTAAGTGTCACAAATTTTAAAATGAAGTTTTCTTTTCATGTACTTCCAAAAAAGTACAGCGCGTGATTTAGTAAAGGACATTTAAAGAAAGAAGCTTTTGTGAAAACAAAATATAGACGTTCACTACAGTAATCTTGTCTCTAGCAATATTGCTTTGTGTTACAGACATCTCTGAAAGCCAAGTGCAGGGTCTGGAGCATGAATATTTGCACTTAATAAATTGAAATGGACTGCGCCTAGCAGTTGAGCCTCTCCTCTGTTGAAGAGTTCAGAGCTTTGCAGTGGCCCCTCTCTTTAAAGTTTAAGATAAAAGTTATTAGCTGCACTCATCAACCTGCTTTGCTCGAAATGAGATGGGTAAACTAGTTAAACACAATTCAGCAAAGCACCCAGCTTTGGGATACTTGGAAACAATGGAGAAAAGTGTAATCTTTTCAATGACTAAAAGCAAATGATAGGAGTTTTAAAGATATGAGTCCTCTAAATTACCTATTCATGAAGGCAGTCTGAGAAATGTAATAATAATCAGCTTTGAAAAAATATAAATGTTAAACAGTTCAGGTATGATAGAGAAGGTATCAATGAAATATCAATGAAATAACTCAAATGGGGTGATTAGGTGTCACTTAGCCAATAAGTTCCAAGATAAAATAGTGGCTTGCGTTCCTAAATAAGTAATGTTCTTTGTATTTGTTCTTTTGATGGTAGTTTTTGGCAGAGGGGTACACATGCCTGCTTCCTGTGGAATGTCAGCTATTCAGAATCAAATGGGAAATTCTATTTTTATAGGTGCATTGAGGCTTCTAATGGAATAATTTTCCTTTTGAAAAGCTCAACATAAAAGAATCCATGTGTTCTATAAACACAAATAATTTCTTCTTTTTAAAATTTATATTTTATATGCAGGCATCTTTCCTCCATTTCCATCTACAACATTTGTGAACTCTCTTGCAAATAGACTCAGGAAACGAAAGACCCTTTCAGGTCAAGCAAACACGTGTTCACAGGAAATAATGAACACCCTAGTTTTCAGATTTGTTTTTCAGAATTATCCTTTTCAGAGTTGGCCCTACAACGGTTTCAGGTGACTGTCAGTAGCTGGGGAGCTAGAGATGGAGTGTTTCTGAAGGCTGAGGAAAGGGCAATTAAGTCATGGGACTAGAATTGTGTCAAGGGAGAGGGTGAAGGACAGCAGTTAGTTTCAGGCAGAGAAGGCAAATGCTACCAAGATATTTTTGATCTGTATGTTTGTGATACACATGTTGGATGCATACATGAGATAAACTACAGAACAATCACAACTTTGTGTGATCATAAAGCCCTTGGGTTGATTTGAAATGGGGACTGAAAGGAGATCAATGAGAAGAGTTATTGGGAGTTAACTTTATTGGGAAGAGTGCTGGACAGAGTGAAAAGGCTTAATTCTCTTCTCAAAGTGACATTGCGCTTGTACACCTGGTCTTTTCTTGAATCTCACTGCTCTTCTCTCCAGTGAGGCTAGAAAAGCAAAAAGAAGAAACTGTTGGGCATCCTTCAAGTCCTTCCGGTTCTGAGAGCTCAGGATGTCTTTCCAGAGACCTGAGATTTCATACTTGAAATTTCTGGGACTTGAGGTGTCATTTTTGATTGTAGTGAAATTTCTTCTGAGTCTAAGCTATTAAAATAGTACTATTGGTTATTTTTTAAGGATGTTTTTCCTCATGGGAAACACACATATTATCACATAAAGTATGTCTTTCTGAGATAAAGAACCTGCCATAGAGGCAGGCTAGGGGAGGGGGAAGGAATCGGGGACATTGGTGGTGGGAAATGGGCACTGGTGGAGGGATGGATGCTGGAACACTGTATGGCGAAACCCAAACATGAACATCTTTGTAATTGTTTATCTCATGGTGGTATAATATATAAAAAAGAACCCAAAAAAGTATGTCTTTCTCTTGTTTTTAAAATGTTTATGGCTTTGCCCACAAATGGTTTATAATAAATTTCTATGACATTTATAATAGAATTCTACTATGTTTATATTTGTGGGTGCCTACTAAACATAAGACACTACCCAAGGCTTCAAGGACAAGGGGTTTGTGAATAATACTTTAAATTAAATATTCCATTTCAAACCATCAGAAAGGGATACCTTGAGAGGATCAGGTGTGCACCCTCACCCTGCCCATTTGGTCATATTCATTCACCCACCTAATGGTCAAGTTGCAGGCTTGATAGGTGTTACTAGGAAAACATGCTTAGCTTTTCAGGTTAAAATTTTTATATGAAAATCATTTTTCAAATTGTACCCTTTAGGCTGGGGAGCCAGCAGCTTTCTTGATAATGTCAAGGTTAAAGAATGAGTCCGCATATTATTCAAATATTTTTAAGGCCAGAAAGTGAACTAGAGAGCCTCATACCATATTTGCTGGGGCTGGAGCAATAGTACAGCAGGTAGGGTGTTTGCCTTAAATGTGTCCAACCTGGGTTTGATCCCTGGCATCCCATATGGTCCCCAAATACCTCCAAGAGTAATCTTGAGTGCAGAAACAAACTGCAATAAACACATATATGTTAATGTGTCAGTGAGAGTGTTTGTGGGGGGGGGGGGCAGTCAAGTCCGTGGGGGTTGGGAGACAGAGAACATTCATCTAGTCAGAGATGTTGGGAAGCAGAGTAGGAAGAAATGAGGTTTGAGGTTCACCCAGCCATGTCCTTGGAATCACTCTTATTCACCAGTGGTGTGTGTCCTCACTGCACACTTTCAGTTGCAGGGATAATCGGTCTCATAGTTGTTCCATTATGGCATTCTTTATCTACTAGGATATTTGGTTGCATAACTAACAGGTCACTATTTACAGACTCAGGTAGCGTGTGCCAAATGTTTCAGTATTATGAAATCTGATGTGTCCCCTCATCAATTGATGATTATTTAGTAGAAATCTATTCTGGTGATACTTTCCTGTGTCTCACAAAGTAGGTATATGTTATTGTCATGTGCTGCATAACAACGTTTCGGTCAGCAGTGGACTGCATGTACCATTGTGGTCCCCAGATTCCCATTTCTGGTGCTAGGAATCCATAATGATGGACAGAACCTCCCTGCTGTAAATAATGCCTTAGATTTTCTGCCCTAGCAGCAGCCTTACATGTGCCTGTTCACCACGTCCTTGGAGAGCATCATACTCCTTGTGTTTGATTTCAGTTTATGGTGTTTTGTTTATCACAGCCCCTATGTGGTCCAAACCCATCGCTAATGCTATGCTCACAAAGACAAAATCACCTGATATATTAGCATTTCTCAGAAAATGTCCTTATCACTAACACAGGATGTTATGACTGAAATTTGTGTTACTACACATCCAGATGTGAGCTACTGGTCATACAAGCCAGTGTCAATGTGTTAAGCAATACATGTTTCTAGTGTACTAAGAGCTATAATTATGAATGACTATTGTATTTATTAAATACCTTTTGCTGCATCAACCAGTAAGTTAATGGAATTTTTCTGCTTTTGCCTGTGGGTGTGATAAATAGCATTTATTGATTTCAAAAGTATTATACCAGACTAGGATACCTAAAATAAATTCTTTCTTGTTGATGGTAGATTTTGGTGGATTATATTTGGTAATATTTGGGGGGAGATTCTTATTCTTATATATATACTTGTTAAGGAAAGATATAGGGTACCTAATAGCATTGGTGTCTGGTTTTGATATGGCATGCTGGTCTCAGAAACCATATTGGAATGTATTTTCCCCTGCTTCTATATTTGACTGAGGTTTGTGGAAATTGTGCATTATTTATTCTATAAGCATTAGGTACGATTTACCAGTGAATACCTCTTAGCCTGCTACTTTCTGTTTTGGAAGGTTTCTGATTGTAGATTCAATTTCTTGTATTGTCTCCTCTGTGATTCTTTTTCAATTGTGCCTTTCAAGGATTTGGTGCATTTTGTCTGATTTTTAAATGTTAAGGGTATTGAATTTTTCTAAATATTGTGTAATTACTGAAATGTTTATGGTATCTGTAGTGATGCCTCTCATTTCTGATAGTAGTAATTGTGGCTTATTTTTTTGGTCCTCATCTAGTGATAGTTTTATCCACTTCATTGTTCTTTGCAAATACTATTTTCTCTTTTTAGTTGATTATCTCTGTTGAGTCCTATTTTCAGATTCATGTATTTGTTATTAACTTTTCTTCAGTTTTAATTTGCTCTTTTTTATGTTCTCTAAAGAGAAGCTGAGAGTATCTGTTTTAAGATATTCTTTTCTAACACAGCAGGTTCTTAAATAAAGTCTAACATCCTTTTTGTTTAACATCCTTTTGTTAAAATATTGGTGAGAAAGAAATGTTCCCAACCACTATGGAACAAAATGATAGCCTTTGTTAGAATTTCCATTAATCTACTCAAGATAATATATCCCTATTCTTAAATTTTCTCAAATGCCTACTTTTTTCCGTTAATGCCTTTTTACATTAATGTCCTTAATAGCTAATCATCAATTTTAAAATGTTGTGGTCTGATAATTTGAGCATTCCTATCATATCTAACTTAGATGCTTGTCAAATTTTTCAAGCTGTGCTTTTATCTTCTAGTATGTCTTGTGATCTTTCGTATAGGCGTTGAAAGGTAGACGTGATGTCCTTAGTAAGAGGAAACTCTGGTGGTATTTTGGTGCTGGTCTGAGAGGAGCTGGTCTCAGTCTTTGTTTTGGACAGTGAACCTACCTGGTGCTTTTAGTTTTGTTGTTTCCCCAGGTGGCTGTGAGGAGGATGACCAGAGGGAACTGGAGGCATTTCCCAGCTACCATTTGGCAGTTTCATTTACCCCAGGTGGGTTAGGCACCAATCACAGCCTCACAGTAGTTTAGGTGCTCACAGAATGATCATCTTTTTTACTACAGTGCCACTACATTAGGGCATGGTTCAAGTTTCAGAAATGCATTGTTGAAAGCAGCCCAAATTTATGCTACATTAAGTTCACTCCAGGTCTAAATCAGTCCTTTTTAAGGGCTAAAGAGGATGCTTGCCTTATACATGGCCAGCCCCTATGCAATCCCCAATACCACATATGGGTTTTAGAAACCAGCCAGGAGTGATCCCTGAGCCATCAGTAAGCCCAAGCACAGCAGGTATGGCCTCTAAGAGCAGGACAGGACATGCTGCCATGCCTTAAAGTGACTCTTTCCACCTGTCACAACTGGAAGCAAGAGAGATTTTTCACTGTGAGGACACTGTACAGTTTCTGAAAAGCTCTGCTGCCCCCCAATACAAATCCCTCAGAAAAATTTGGAACAGCCCCCTCAAGTTATTTTCTCAGCCTAGTGCAGGCTTAGCCTTTACTAACTCAAGCACATCCCAGGCCTGCTTTAATGGATGATTCTGCTCCAATACGTTGTTATTCTTTGTGTCTGGCCATGTGTCTCCAATTCAGGGGTCAAGCAAGGGCAGAGGTCTTTCCTATGACATTCTTTGACAGATCTAAGATGATTTGTTCAATTTTCAGCTCGTTCAACTTTTTATAATTCCTTGGAGAGGGACAACTTGAAGCATTCCAGACCAAAAATCAGAGCTTGCCCCTCCCAAATTTTTGTTTTAATAACGTGAGTTAACATTTCATGACAAATTCCTACTTCATAATCAAAAGAAAGCAAAGCATTGCCATCTGTTTGCTGTAGTTAGAAATCAAGGCAAGAAATGCCAACGATTCAGGCCTGCTTTAAGGTCATTGGAAGACCAACTCTGGTGATTTTTCTTTCCTTTGGGTTCCCAAGACTGATAGACTAAATCATGTGGGAATATTTCCCAGGAAAGGTCTGAAAGCCTTTCTGATCACACTCTCTTGGAGTTTGGTATTCAGAGACATCAAAGAAATTTACTGCCTCTGCTTCAACCAGGTTTTGAAAAGCACACTTTCCTACCAAGTTCAAATACAAAGTCATTTCTGTATTTGTATATTTGAATTTGGCTGAAACTCAAAGGGCTGTGTTCAGACACAAACATCTTTTCAGTTCCAATTCAGCTGCTTCTCCCGGGAAAAGACAGAACTTACTCTTGGCCTGAGTGGGCGCCGGAGACAGTGTCTGTGGACAGTTAGGGGACACTCTGCCGTGTAAGAGGAACTGGGGTCATCAGCATCTCAGTGATGGGGGACTAAGTTTAGCAGACAGCTTCTTCAGGGTATGGTATTTTCTACCATGCTCTCATCCATTCCTTCCCCCAGCCTTGACTTTGTGGGCAGATCGCCCAAGTCCCACTTGATCCCTGCTTACTTTTCACCTCTACTTGAGACACCCAAACTTGGCAGGTGGTTGGAGTAGCCTGCAGTTCATCCCCACCCCCACTCCCCATGCTCTCGGCCTTTACACATTTTCTGTAAATAGATTTGCTATTATAATATACTCATTCAATGGCTGGAATGCTGATTGGGCTCAGCTTATATGCCACGCACTTTGCAAAATTCCAGAGATAAAACCAGGAATAAAGGCACAGTCTCTCCCCACAAGGAGCTGACGGGAAATCTGAGAAGAGAACCTGGCGCCCCCAGTGCTTCCTGAACCAGGGTGGCAGACTTCTGGGCAGGAACAGTGTCCAAGAAACAGGGAGCAGCTGAGAACCTGGAGGAGGTGCAGCTGAGATGTAAAGGGACGTGGATTTGACTTGGTCAAGACTTCTAACTCCCTTCCTTCCCCACAGTGCCAAGAGGAAGGCGTACAGAAGCCCCCAAGAGAGAGGATGCAGCCAATTATATTCATTTGCTCCTCCACCAGTGTAAGCCATTAAGAATAAGCAGTTACAGGGAGCATGGTGAGGCTCTGGGACTGTAGCAGCAAATGGGGACTTAGAAACAAATCCATTTCTCATTTATCATGCCTGAAGTTTTGCCTGATTTTTAATAATAGGCAAGGAGAATGGCGCTGCAAGATAGGTGTTCAGAGAAGTCTCAGAGACAGTCAGAATCACCTCTGGTTTCTGGTGCTAAGGAAAGTGACCACTGGGAGAAAGATTTAGGAGTTGAAGTAATAGATACACTGATGAACTGGACCTAGGACTTCTTGTTCAAGCCTTCTTTCTAAAAGAACTCCAGTGATCTGATTAAAGAGTATTTTGTTTCTTATAATGCTCTTGTCAGATAATTGGTAACTGTGACTGAGACCTCTTCAACAAGGACATTTTGTTAGCAAGCATTTGGGAGAATCAAAAGCAGGCACCATTCAAGGGATGGGAATCTTGGTTCTGAACAGGGAAGCATTTCCCAGTGCGGGACTTTTCCCCCTAAAATCAGAAGGAAAGTTTTTCTCTTTACTCTTGAAGGCAAGGATGTAGACAGCTTACAGATAGACAAGCACTTGGTAAATATTTGTGGTCAAAGTAACTTGAATTGTTTAATATCTTTAATAGTTAGGGAAAGTGAAAGTCTTGATTATGGTTCATTCCACCATTTTGAATTGCCTGAGTTTGTTCTGGATGTGGATATATAATTCTCTCACATGTACCAACCATGGCATGTCGGGGGCAGCCACTTCTGTGAGGCCAGGGGAGCTGGTCTCTCCCTGAGTGAGATCTTGTTTCCCAGGAGCCTGAAGAAAGGGTTTGAGTGATAAAGGCAGACTGGACTAATGACATTGACGATGTAACTTGAGAGACAGTACAGGAGTTAAAGGCTTCCGGTTCCATCCCAGCACCACCTGGTCTCTAAGTATCACAGGGCTCTGTCCTGGACCCTCAATCACTGCACGTGCAACCTGGTAGCCCCAAGCAGCAACACTTCCCGCACCCTTGTATCAAAGGGTCCATGAACTTGATTGGGAATACCAGGAGGGGTCCCTGAACTCTACTGGAAGCCACCCAAATATACATAAAATATTAAAAATGGCCTCTTATGAGTTAATAATAATTATGTGGGCAATATTTGACAAAAAATGACTTCAGCATGAATTCATAGTCTTTTTATTATACCTGGTATATTCATCTGGCAGTCTTTCAGCCTATATGCTTCCCTTTTAACTACCAGTCTCTCTAGTTATCCAGAAAATGGTGTATGTGTTTCTGTGTATGTGTGCCTGTGATATTTCTGTGGTCTTGTGCGAGTTTTGTTTTATTCTTTCACTCAGTTTTTGTTTTGTAGTATTGGGGATAGAACCCAGTTCACATGCATACTACACTTTCCACTGAGCCGCATCCCTGGAGCCCTAATTTTTTTGTATGAGGTGTTGTGGCCACAGATAGAAGACTTTGGCAGAGAAGAATCATTGGGTGGGGGACATTCTCCAGGCAGTATTCAGTCAGGGGCCCTCTACTGGGGCGGTGCTTGGAGGAAGGGAACATGTGCCTCAGGGGTCAAAGAGCCACACACTCCCTTACTTTGAGCTCTGTCACACTGGCCCCACAGAAGACCATTTTAATCTATACCTAATAGATGTAAGTATTCACTTATTGATGCAGCACTTGATGAGAAATTAAATCAATTTGTCCGTTTTCTTAGATCGCTGTCTAGTTAATCTTTATTTTTGCAGATACTCAATTTCTGAAATTAGAAGATACTCAATAAATATTTGTGGAGCCAAACTAAGCCCTGAAGATGTAGGGCTGAATGTGTTTGTTTTTGCTTACTCATCCAGAGGATCTGTCTAGGGCTTATTGTACTGTAGGTGCAGTGCTGAACCCTGAGGCCCACTTTTTGTCTTCAAGGCATCTGAAGGTTTGTTTTGTGGATTGGGATGGCAGGGGTGTTTCTTTGTGAGCTTCACGTGAGAGTGCAAAGGCGTAACTCCTGGCTCAATGTTTGAGGGTTGTTTCTGGTGAGATTCTTAGAACCATTTGGAGCTGGGGCTTGAACACAGGCCTCCTGCATGCAAGACACAAGTTCCAGCCCATTGCGCCATCTCCCCATCCTTCTTTGCAGATAATTTTTTTTCAGATAACTCATTTAACAAGGTATATTGCTCAAAATGCCATCAAGATCATTAAGACCTATCCTGTGGGCAGTTTCTCTTTACACCAATCTTATTTCATGGTTCTTCTTTTTCTCTCGAGCATCTAAAGACAGGAAGGATTCCCAGATCCGGTCCTGAAGAGCTTAAAGTTCTCGTTCATATTTGCTTTCTAAGTGTTGCATTCGGTCACAGCTGAAGTGGTAGTCCAAGTGTTGGAACTTATGTTTTTCTTATGGTAGCCCATAAAATTTTACCGTGAAGTGTAAAATTAAAGGAAAAATACTACCATCTCCCTATAAACCGGCAGCATTCACAGGTATCCCTGCCCCTCAGACATCTACTTGGACCCGATCCAACCTGTCACCTCTTGCGTCTCAAATTGGAGATATTTCATATGAATCTCCTCATTCCTCACCATTGGACTTCGCTCGTTGATAGGCACTCCAGCTTTCCCCTTACTCAAGCCCAAGGAATCAGTGTCACTGTTAGCATATTTCTTGTCCTCACATGTCCTTCACAATTCAATTCACAGGCCACTCCAGTTGGCTCCAACTCAGAACTGGAGATCTGGAACATGTATGTGCAGCACCACAGTGGTCCCTGCCACTGCCCTTTCTGCATGGAGTCTCCTGGATTCAGCCCTCATCTTCTCAGCACAGCAGTCAACTATCCTAGCAAAGTTGAAGAGCAAGTTGTTGTCCAGTACTTCATTGCTCTATGCCCCAGCCTTCCTGGCAACCTGAGTCAGCTGAGGCTGACAGCCAGGGTAATTGCACCTGGTCCCAGAAACCTGTATGTTTCACCCCTCTATTCCTTCAGGCTCTGGCTCCCAGATCTCCTTTCCAAGGAAGCCTTCCCTGTCACTGCCCTATTTTCTCCACCTACTCTCGCAGCTTCTTCCTTGTCACTTATGACTACCCAGCTTCTCCCTAAAGATCAAGGAAACTTTCCTGTTTAGTTATTTGCATCCCACCCCACCCCCATTAACATGTAAGCACCTGAAAACAGGGGATGTTCTCTCTGTGATTCACATGTTTCTTCCATACCCGAATTTAGAATCACGTTTGCAGATTGGCATCAATAAATTATACATCAGAGGGAAGCTTCTGGAAAGAATATAAAATGGTTTTGTAAAATTTTTACAGAGTCCCAAGTGAATGTTTTGAATCTTATTTCATTTGCTTGGCCTCCTGTTTGTCCTGCTCAGACCTAGAAAAGGATTTTGAACCATAGTAATCAGGATGTCTGATTTTGCTCCTTAGCAAAGTGCTTAAGAGCAAAATGTGCCATCTTGAGTACACACTGTGAGAAACATGATGAAGAAAATAGGCTAAAGCCTATAAGGTCAAAATAGTTGTGATCTCATCAAGCTTGTAACTATGATTCAAATACTTAAATATAAATATTAGTGTATTTTAAAATTTATTGCTACACTACTTAATTTAATGGTGGTATGCCTTCTACCTTGCCTTTTTCTTAGGCTATTTTAATTATTTATTTTTAACCGACTAGAATAAACAGTTGCCTACCAATCTTTGAGGCAGTTAAGCTCATTCCCATCATTTTCCGGCGCATGAGGTGCCAAGATGGAAGGCTGCAGTGTGCATGTGGCCTGATACCGTTCTTAGGGGTCACATTCTTCAAAAAAGAATGGCTCTTTTGTTGGCTGATTTTCCAAGCTCTTGTTTGGAATTTGAAAACTATTCAATCCTTTCCAGAAATGTTGACCCAACTGGAGTATTTCCATGGGCAGGATAAAAAAAAAAATCTGCCTTCTTTTCTTGAACAAAGGAACCATTGATCTGGATGAAGGCCATCAGCAGCACTTGGTTTCTTGTTCTGGGTTATTGATGACAGGGACCTTTTCTCAGAATCTTCCTGGTGGGCATGCAGAAGACCCCAAATACTTGGGGAGCATAAGTAGAAGCAAAGAACAGAATGGGAGATAGAGTATCTGAGGATACAAAACGTTTTGAGTCTGAACATTGATGTCTGACTCTGAGAAAAGATTTAAGTGCTAGCACCACCAGGTATGATCCTGATCCCTTAGTCCCACCAGTGTGGCCCCCAAAAAAAAAAAAAAGATGAAAAGAGAGGATTTAGCTTCCTTCTCTGCATTGTCTTTTCAGATTTCATCTCTTTGCCTCCAAGCTGTGCCTCAGGGTTAGCCTTTTCTCTTTTCTGTCACGACCACAGGGATATTTGGTCTTTCAGGTCATCTCCTCCACAGGAATATTTGGTCCTTTGGTCACCTCTTTACCTCGGTAAAGCAGAAAGGACTTGAAAAATATGCTCCAAGATCTTCCTTTGGGGTGTTGTACCATTGAAGTGAATTTTAGGGAAGAGAAGAACAAAGTTAGCAGGGATGGGAACAAAAAAAGTTTCATACTCCAGCGAAATCCACTGATGAGTGCTACTGAATGGCCCAAGATGACAAAGAACATTGCTGGAAAATCATTAGTGTTTGCAAAGATATGAGTGAATGAAGTACAAGCTCACAGTTGCAATGAACCCCTATTCACAGATGATGGCAAGCAGAGTATTGTCTCATGTAATATCCTGCCCTTCAACTCCAGAAGGCCTCTTGTAGTATTTAATCCTGCTCTGGCAATAAGGAAATGGAGGCGGGAGAGGCTAATTGCTTTGTGCAAGGTCACAGAGAAAGTGGCTGTCTAATACCTGACCTTAGATCTACCAGACTCCAAAGATGATGCCAGGGACTCCTTCCGGGTATTGCTCTGTTTCCACACTCAGTGACACAGCCTCCTCCTGGGCCTACCTTTGGTTTTTGAGTAAATCGTTTTCCTCTTCTCTGTAACTCAGTCTCAATGTTCATGAGTGGGGAGCTGCCCAGAGTCTGTTCTTTAGCTGAGCTGAGTTTCTCTGTGCCCCCTCCCTTCCTCCAGGAACCACCTCTTTTCCCTGAATGTGGAGCAAGACCAGTTTCATCCCTTTCTTGCCATAACTCACAAGTCGTCATAGCCAGTGGCTCTGTGGATGATACAACCTCTGAAGCAGTAATACTGTTGGAGAAGAGTTCTCAGTTGAATGTAGAGCTCTGTCACCCTATTAATGATAGTTGGACTTATGGGAACTAAAAGTGCTGAATAAGGAGGCGTTTTATAGTGTCATGGAGCTGAGACTTACGTCCTCGTGTTGTTCTTCAAAGTGCAAGACCTTTGAAGTGACGGGCAGTCGATCAAGAGGCTTGGAGAGTTTTTTTTTAATTTTTTTATTTTTTAAATTACAAAGATATACAATTAAAAAGTTCATATTTGGGTTTTGGTCAAACAGTGTTGCAGCACCCATCCCGCCACCAGTGCCCATCTCCCACCACCAACGTCCCCGGTTCCCTCCCTCCTCCCCCAGCCCTGCTCCATGGCAGGTTCTTGATTTCTTTCCATTTTCCTTCTCTTTCTCTTTTCCTTCCCCAGCTTGGAGAGTTTTTCCGGAAAGTTGTGGCAATAACATGTAGGGACCATAAGAGTTGACATCTATTTCAGGATTCTGTCACAAAGGAGAGAAATTCATACCGGGTCCAGTCAAAATGAATGACAATCTACAATGAAAACTTGAGAGGAGCATCTGCTTTTTAAACATGACAGTTTAATTCAAGTTTGGTGCCAGGGATCTAGTGTTTTTGTGTTTGGTGTTTTTCTTCCCAGATTTCTTTATCTATATAATCAGTAGTAGCATCAGGTGCAATAGTGTTAATATTTATGGTTTGATGTACACAGTATTGCACCTCACTGTCATCAAACTGCCAAGGACCCTCCACCATTGTCCTTATGTCACCTCTAGTTCACCTCTTACCTTCCTTCCACCCACTCCCCCTCTGCTGCTTGGTGATCTCAGTTTTGTAATTCAAGGCCAAGACTTTTTCATCACCTGATACAATTTTGTTTCTCTGTAGTTCATAGATGAGTGTGAGATCATACAGTGTTTGTTCTTGTCCCTCTCTGACTTGCTTCATTTAGCATGATGTTGTCCTGTCCACAACTGCAAAATTGCAAGATCTTGTCTTTTCTTACAGTTGCATAGTATTTAATTTTAATGTGTGTGTACATATAAAAAACTACTTTTTATCCATTCTCCCCATCATTGGACATTTAGTTGCCTCCATATCCTGACTATTGTACTAAATGCAGCAGTGTGCTTAGATATGCCTAGATTTTTTTTAACATTTTATTATACCACCGTGAGATATACAATTACAATGCTGTTCACACTTGGGGGTTTCGGTCACACAGTGTTCCAGCACCCGCCCTCCACCAGTGCCCCCCAGCCACCACCCATGTCTCCAATTCCCTCCCCCCCCCCACATCCTGCCTAAATGGCAGGTTCTTTATGCCTAGATTTTTTTACCTGAATTTGCTTTATTTTTTTTTAATTTTTTTTATTATACCACCGTGAAACATACAATTACAAAGGTGTTCATAATTGGTTCTTGGTAATACAGTATTCCAGCACCCATCCCTCCACCAGTGCCCCATTTCCACCACCAATGTATCCCTCCCCTCGTGCCCCCAGGCCGCCTTAATAGCAGGTACCCCAGTTTCCTCTCTTTCTCTCGCTATCTCTCTCTGTCTCTGCATCTCTCTCCCTCTTATTTTACACATTGTGTATGCCTAGATTTTTTGAACTGATCTTTTGCTATTCTTGGGGAAGACATCAAAAAGTGGAATCCCTGCATATCTGAAAGCTCAAGTCTTACTTTTCTGAGAATCTTCTGTTTTCCAGGAAGGCAGAACCAGGCACCATTCCAGTCCACCATGAATAAAGGGTCTTTTTTCACACAATCTCTGTCACTACTGGTGGTTTCTGTTCTTTTTCATATTTGCTACTCTCAGTGATGTGAGAGGATCTCGTTATTTCAATTTGCATTTCTTGGACAGTAAGTAATGAGGAACAGTGTTTTCACAAGCCTACTGGTTTCCTGTACATCCTCTTCATGGAAGTGCCTCTCCCATTCCTAAGAACTCATTGTCAAGTATGCCCTCCCAAACACACACATACAAGTTCCCAGTTTGCCTTTCCTTATAGCAAGGAGCCTCATTGCAAATAAAGTTTCCTGTCTCATTACTCCCAGCAATAATAGAAAATTTGATTCTATTTCTCATCTTGTATTTAGTCACTTTGGCAAAGAGCATGGCAGGGCACTGGTGTGTCAGAAAAGGTATGGGGACAAACCAGAACCCAGAAAGAAAGACAGGGAGCTCTTATCAGAAGAGGCACAGCTGCCACATAGGCAAAAGACCAAATGGGTTCAGTACAGGCAAATAAAGAGAGATAAGAAGCCAGCCAAAAGGATAGTGCCTTTGAGGAATAGTAAATTTTGTCACCGAACTGGAACTCAGGCTTGCTCAGTCCTCATGTCTTTCTCAACATGCTTCCCTTCAGTGGAATGCAGGGGACAGGGGACAGAATTTAAAAGTTACCTCTGCAAAGAAGGAACTGAATATTACCCATTGCTTTGTCTTGTATGCATAAAGGTGCATAGAGGAAATATCCTATCCTTTCAGTTTTGCTCTATCAGATAAACTCAGGCAATCTTGGGTGTTGGCTTAAGGAGTGTGACTTTCAGGTTCAAAGTGTCAGGGAAGATTATGGAAACCTAAAGTAATATACCATCATATGAGATCAGATAAAATGTGTGAAAAATCTTGTGTGCGGTATGTGTTTGTACAAGTGTGTGCATACATGCATGCCTGTTTGTATGTGCAGACTAATGTTCGTGACTGTGTGTGCAGACTGACAATCTAAGTCTACGTGCTTCCTCAGTTTCTATGGCTGGGGAACAGAAATGGCAGAGCACACACCTGCCAGGACTGCTGAGAGAAGCAGGTGGTCAGCTCAGGTTTAGTTCTCAGACCAGTATGTCGCTGTAGCTCACCAGTGTCTCCCGCATTTACCTTCCTGTGGGTCTCAGTCGTCTCTGAAACATTGGGTGTGTGGGTTGTCACATTCAGTGCTAGGTGGAGCCCAGAGCTGACAGCCCTGACATCTGGTGGCTATATGTGATGTAGGCCTGTCTGTGAGCTCACTTCATTTCAGACCAAAAGGTGCATGAGAGAGGTGTAAGAGGTAGAGAAAAAGAAACTTTGAGGTTCCCCTCACACAACAAACATTAATGTGTGAAATAATCACTCAGAGAGAGATAGAACCTTCTCTTTAGATATCCATCAAAGCCAAGGAAGAGGCAAAGTGTCTTTCATTTGGACACCAATAAAGAAGTCAGTTTGGCAGACAAGTCCTTGATCCCACAAGAAGCTGAGACTCACACTAGCCAAGAACTCCCTCTTTTACTTCTTCTCTCCAAAACTACGGTGAAGAGGGAGCTGCAGGCACACCCTTCCCCACCTTCTGCTGATAACTCACATGGTCTTAAGACCAGTTGAATACACTTCACTCTGCTCTGCAGTACCCCAAGACCCCTGAGGCCGCCAGGTTACTCCTTATCCAACACATCACATCTGCCATGGATCCCAAAGGCTTTACATGATCTTACCGTATCCCAGAGCGGAGAGGCTGAATCTTGGGCTATTAAGGGAGGAAGACAATGAAAGAGGAGAAGGAGAATGTGGGGAAAGCCAAGGCTTCACCTCCACCCCTGTAAAAGCACATGACATTGGATCATACAAGTACAAGAAGCTGCTTCCTGCAGTGTTAAGAGGAAAGTTCATAGCTCTGCAAGCATTCATCAGACAAGAGAAAGGGCCATCATAAACAGTCTGATTTCACAGCTTAAAGTCTTATAAAGTCACCAGCAAAAAGAGGCCAACCCAGGCAGAAAGAAATAACAAAACTTAGAGCAGAAAATAACGAGATGAATTCCCAAAAAACAATCCAAAAGATCAACGAAACCAAGAGCTGATTCTTTGAAAAAATAAACAAGATTGACAAGCCTCTTGCAAGATATGCAAAAAAAAAGGGAGAGAACCCAAATAAATAGAATCAGCAATAAAAATGGGGACATTACAACAGAAACCACAGAAGTTCAAAAGATGATCAGAGATTAATTTGAAAGTCTGTATGCCAGGAAACAAGAGAACCTAGAAGAAATGAACAAATTCCTGAATTCCTATAGCCTCCCAAGGCTGCAACAAGAAGATTTGGAATACTTGAACAGACCTATCACCATTGAGGAGATTGAATCAGTAATCAAAGTTTGCCCAAAACACAAAAGCCCAGGTCCACACAGATTCACCGGAAAATTCTACTAAACCTTTAAAGAGGGACCTACTCTCAGTTCTTTTCAAGATTTTCCAGGAAACTGAAAAAAAAATAGAAACACTACCAAATAGCTTCTCTGAGTCACATCACATGTCACCCTGATACCCAAATCAGACAGAGATGTCAGGAAAAAGGAAAACTACAGACCAATCTCCCTATTGAACACAGATGCTAAGATCTTCAATAAAATACTAGCAAATAGAATCCAAAGACTCATCAAAAGGATTACATAGGATTCATCCCGGAATGCAAGGATGGTTCAACATCCACAAGTCAATCAACATAATACATCATATCAATAAGAGGAAAAATAAAAACCATGTGATCATATCAGTAGATGCAGAGAAAGCATTTGATGTGATCCAACACCTATTCATGATATCACTGTATCACTGCCTTCCTATTCATCATCGATTTGCTCGAGCAGGCACCAGTAATATCTCCATATGTCCTGTTTCATGCTAGTAGAGCCCAAGGGCACCTGCTTGCTCCAGGAACATAAAAGCCTCAAACCATTCCATCATAATAAAAAAAACAAAAAACTCTCCTATAAAATGGGAATTGAAGGAACTTTCCTCAATATAGTCAAAGCCATCTACTACAAGCCCACAGCAAGCATCATTCTCAGTGGGGAAAAACCGAAAGCCGTCCCCCTAATATCGGGGACAAGATAAGGCTGGCCACTCTCACCACTTCTATTCAATATAGTTCTGGAAATACTTGCCATAGCAAACAGGGAAGTAAAGGACATTAAGGGCATCTGGATAGGAAAGGAAGAAGTCAAGCTGTCACTATTTGTGATGACATGATATTATACCTAGAGAACAGTAAACTCTCTTGGTTACTAGTAACCAAAAGTCAATGGCTTTCCTATATGCAAATAACAAAAGAGAATGAAGGGATATTAAAGAAAGTATCCAATTCACAATTGCACCACAGAAAATCAAATACCGAGGAATCAATTTGACTAAGAATGTAAAGGATCTCTACAAAGAAAACTATAAAACGTTTCTTCAATAAATAAAAGAGGATCAAAGGAAATGGAGACACATTTCCTGCTCAGGGATTGGGAGAATTAACATGACCAATCCGCACAGCAGAGCTTGTCAAGCTGTCCGATGCGTGTTCGATATGCCAAAACCAGTAAAAAAAAAAGTTTCTTTTCCTGACCCTGAAAGAGCCCTTAATATGGCAGCATAAGAAAGGCGAACAAGCAGTGCCTGATAAAATTTCACGGCCAACCTAGGCTGCCAAAACGAAGGAATAAAATGACTGTCTGTACTTTCAATGCACATACACTGGCATTGGAAGCATACATAGAGGATCTGATGGTGCAAGCGCAAAAGATCAAGTACGACATCATTGGTCTGACTGAGATGAGGAGGTGTCAGTCGCATCACGCTGTATTTGACACTGGAGAAGAATTGTTCCTTGGCACATGCGACGAAAGAGGCATTGGTGGCGCTGGTGTCCTTGTCAACACGAACATGGCCATCAACATTGATTCATTTGAATGCCTAAGAAACTGGATAGGATGATTACACTTGAAGAGATGTGGCCCACTGCCAGCACTTTCTATCTTCATTGCCTATGCACCAACATCCACATACAAGGAAGATGAAATTGAGAAATTCTACATGGAACTGGAGGAGTTCTAAAAAAAGATCACACCTTCTACAAGATCATAGTCGGTGATTTTAATGCCAAGATAGGACTGAGAAGATTGGCTGAAGAACTCCACATTGGGACCCATGGCCTAGAATGGAACGAACAGGGTGAGAGACTATCTGGGTTCATCATGTCCACCAAGACCATTCATGGGAACTCACCATTACAGAAGCCTGAAGCGAAACATTGGACATAGGAATCTCCTGATGGACAGTTCCACAATGAAATTGACCACATCATCTTCAATCGACAGCTTTGTCTGACCCGATGTTGCTGTCATCCCCAAATTCCAAACTGGATCGGACCACCATCTCTCCTTCATGCAAAATTCTATTTCACACAACGGGAGAAAAGGATGCAAAATTTAAGAAGAGAACTCCCAGAACGACCACCAACTGGGAACTCTTTGGCACCATTGCAGCAACATGGGAAGATACCATCATTGGCGACATCGTTGAAGAATACAACCGACTGGTTCAGCACCTCCATGATTGTGTGAAGAATGCCGAGAGAGAGAAAGACACAAAAGGACGCCTGTCTTCAGAAACTCTCAAGCTCATTCACCAAAGTGGCAAGGTGCGAACCTCAGGAGACAAAAATGCTAATGCCCAAGCTTGCAAAGCGGTGCAGAGAAGCGATAAAAGAAGACCTCAAAGACAGAAGAGCAGAAATACTGGAAGATGCAGCAGAAGCCGGGAAAAGCATTCACACTGCCCGCCTGTCCTTCTCCAGCTATAAGACCAAGATGACTGCCCTCCGACGCCTGATGGATCTATCACATCTTCCAGAAAGGCAATGGAGAAGATTATCCATGACTTCTACTCAGATCTCTTTGATAGCAATGTCCACCTGCCCACATACCAAATTCCACAGGATGGATATGTCTTTCCCAACGTTCTCCCTTCTGAAATCCGACATGCCATTTTGTCGGTAAAGAAGGGAACAGCACCAAGCCCAGAAAAAAGTCAGACCCGAACACCTGAAGCATCTGCCGTCGGTACTCATCAATACAATAGCTCGGCTCTTCACATGCTACCTGTCCGAATGCAAGGTGCCCTCCCAATGGAAAACCAGCAGGACAGTTCTACTGTTCAAGAAGGGAGACATTCACGACATCGGCAACTATTGCCCCATCTGCCTGTTGTCCATCATCTACAGGCTGTTTACACAAGTCATCCTGAACAGGATTGGCAGAACACTAGATGAAGGACAACCATTCGAGCAAGCTGGCTTCCAGAAAGGATTCAGCACAATCGACCATATCCACACAGTAACCAAGCTCATTGTGGTTTATAGGGGAGTACAAGATGCCGCTCTATCTCACGTTCATTGATTTACAGAAAGTCTTTGATTCTGTGGAGACTGAAGCGTCATCGAAGCCCCTAGCGAAACAGGGTGTTCAAACCCAATACATCAAGATCCTTCATGAGCTGTATTACGGATTCACCACCAGGATCTCACCATTCTACAAAGAAGTGATCATTGATGTCAAAAGAGGGGTTCGACAGGGTGATACCATTTCACCAAAACTCCTCAGTGCCACCCTCGAGAACATCATGCGACAATTAGAATGGGAAGAAATGGGAGTGAAGATAGATGGTCGGCAACTACACCACCTTCGCTCGCTGATGACATCATTCTAATAACACCAAACATTAGCCAAGTAGCACAAATGCTGGCTGACTTCGACCGAGAATGTGGAAAGATAGCTCTACAGCTGAATCTGAAGAAAACTATGTTTATGAAAAATGAACTAGTTCCAGAGGCCCCATTCACTCTCAATGGAACAGACATCTCTGAATGCAGCAGTTATGTGTACCTAGGTCGAGAAGTCAACATGATGAACGACCTAAAACCTGAGCTGCACAGGAGGAAGAGAGCGGCACGGAATGTCTTCAAAGGCATTGAAGAAAGAGCTAAAAGGACAAAGAACCTCCGGCTCTGGGCACATCTCTTCGACTCCACCATTCTCCCTGCATTAACATACGCCTCAGAGACCTGGGCCCTACGAAAGCAGGATGAGAATGCTATTCGGGTATCCCAGAGAGGAATCGAAAGAGCTATGCTTGGAATATCACGCCTCAGTCAAGTTAGAGAAGGAATCCGAGTTCTGACTTCTGTCGCTATTCCAGAATCAGGGATGCTGTCTCGTTTGCCAAGGCATTGAAAATCAGATGGGCTGGACATGTAATGCGATTTGGAAACGACCGCTGGACTCGAGCTGTTACCGACTGGATCCCACGGGATGTCAAAAGATCACGTGGCCGCCCACCTACAAGATGGACAGACTTCCTTGTCAAGACCCTGAAGGAACGGTTTGAGGCTCTTCATATTCCTGAGTCAACCAGATGCCATTGGGCTACATTGGCACAAGATAGGGTCCAATGGAAATGTTACTGGCACCTGCTCGAGCAAATCGATGAATAACGGGAGTCATGTGATCAAATGAACATGATCAATATGGTAATACTCCCTAGAGCTTTATACAGATTCATTGTGGTCCGTATAAAGATGCCCATGACAGTCTTCAATGAAATTGACCAGACACTCCTGAAATTTATATGGAACAATAAGAGTCATGAATAGCTAAAGCAATCCTTGGGAAAAAGAAGATGGGAGGTATCACTTTCCACAACTTCAAACTTTACTACAAAGCAGTCGTAATTTGAATGGCATGGTATTGGTATAGAGACAGACCTGTAGACCTATGGAATAGAACTGAATATGCTGAAACACTCTCAAATATATGATCACTTTTATCTTTGATAAAGGAGCAAAAATTATGAAATAGAGGAAGGAAAGCCTCTTCAACAAGTGGTGCTGAGAAAACTGGGCAGCTACATGTAAAAAATGAACTTAGATATCCTTCAAACACCATACACAAAAGTCAGATCAAAATGAATTAAAGTTCTCAATATCAGACATGAATCTATAAAGTACATTGAAGAAAGCATAGGAAAAATGCTCTGCGGCATTGAAGCTTAAAGTCATCTTCAAAGACAAACACCACTGACAAAGCAAATGGAAGCAAAGATAAACAATTGGGATATATAAAACTGAAAAGCTTCTGCACCTCAAAAGAAATGGTGACCAAGAAACAGAGACAGCCCACAGACTGGGAAAGAATATTCACCCAAATCCCATCTGATAAGGGGGCTTTATATCCAGGATATATCAGGCACAGTTAGAACTTTATAAGAAGGAAACAGCAAACTCCATCACAAAATGGGGAGAAGAAATGAACAAAAATTATAAAAAGAAAGTCAAATGGCCAAAAGGCATATTAAAAAGTGCTCTTCATCATTAATAATCAGGGAGATACAAATCAAAACTATAACGAAATATCATCTCATACCAGAGAGACTGGCACACATCCAAAAGAGCAAGAGGAACTGGTGCTGGCATGGAATTGGGGAGAAAGGGACTGTCATCCATTGTTGGTGGGAGTGCCGACTGGTTCAGCCCTTTTGGAAAACAATATGGCAGTTCTCCAAAAACTAGATATTGAGCTTGCATTTGAGCCAGCAACACGACTCCTGGGAATATACCCTGAGATCCAAAAATACACAACAGAAACATATCTGCACTTCTATATTCATCGCAGCTCTATTCATCATAGCCAGAATCTGGAAACAACCTGAATGCCTGAGAACAGAAGACTGGCTAAAGAAACTTTGGAAATCTACACAATGGAATATTATGCAGCTGTCTGAAAAGACAAAGTCACGAAATTTACCTACAAATGAATGGGCATGGAAATTATCATGCTGAGTGAAATTAGTCAGAAGGAAAAGGATAGATATAGAATGACTACTTTATTAATGGGATATAGACAGACAGACAGACAGACAGATAGATATACACACACCAATGTTCTAATTGTGGGAATGGTAATGCCAGACTAGGACTTAGCATTGAATATACACAGAGATTTACATGATAAACCCTAAGTGACTGTAGGGCAAGCCAGAATGTATAAGAGAAGAGTGAGAGAGAGAGAAAGAGAGAGGGAGGGAGGGAAAGACAGACAGAGAGAGAGAGTAAAAGACTGATATAGAGGCAGTCTGCAGGAGGTGGGAGGAATGTGGGGACATTGGTAGTGGGAATGGGACACTGGTAGAGGGACTGGTGCTGGAACACTGTACGACTTAGACCAATTATGAACATCTTCGTAATCATATATATCATGGTGGTATAATAATAATTTTTTTTAAAAACTGCCTGTATCCTCCATGTCCCAGCTCATAAGGATGTCGAGGGAGTTCAGGTCTCTGGAGTGAGAGTCTACGTGTAACATATACCCTCAGAGCAAAGGGCCCCCATCTCTGTCCCCTGAAACTTGGACATGAAATGGGGCCACAGCAGGCATAAAATGCGTACCCAGGGTAAGAAATTAACATGAAGGAAGATAGGTCCTGTAACACATGGAAGAACAGTTCCATCAGAAACTGGTTATGGGAACTACGCCTTTTGGAAAACATTTTGCCTGTACCCTGTCTTAACGTAAGTTTAGCCATGCCAAGTAAAACTGGAAATTTCATTTTTCTTCTGAATGGCTTCTATTTAAGATCATAGATCCTTGAACAGCAATGATTAGTTGGATTTTCTCATTGGCGGTGGTGATGCTGACTCATTCCATGGTACAAAAGTTGAGTTTCATAATGTATGACATTACCCAGTTTTTAAAGAGAGGGACTCCCGAGTCATGCTCAGGAGACCAGGGTGGTTCATGCTGGAGCTTTTCAGCCTATCTGGCTAGTGTTTGCAATGCAGTGCTTCTCATGGCCTATGGTACTGGTCATCCTCAGACCTATTAAAGATTGCATGCCATAATGTTTGGGAACCATGTGGTGCTGGAGATGGAACCATGATTAATCACACACAAGGCTTGTTCCATAACTACTGTCTGCCCAGCCCCTTTCTACTATTCTTTTGTACTAGTTGTGTCTAGGTAGCAGCCCACAATGTTGCTTTTTCACACATCTAAGTAGTGCTGAAGCCCGTTGGTCAGGAAACAGTTCTTCCATCGTTAATGTCTTCCCAGTAGAGTCCACCCTTTGAATGAAGGCAGTAGACTTTAGCACTTTTTCTAGTTAAGTTCATTAGAACTAATAAAGTAGATTTAAAAACAAACAATCAAACAAAACAAAACATCAGTTGCTTTACAACCCCTGTGCTGGACCTCACAGTCCTGGGAAGTTGTTGTCGAAAGTGTGTGGTACAGTACCAAATGGGGTGGAGTCACCGGTAGACACTCGAGGTAAAATTTAGCATGGCAACAATTTAAAATTAGAAGCGTTCAATGAAAGATGAGAGCAGTTTAAGGCCACCATGGGAGCACCACCTTTGGAAGGCAGTATTGGACGACAGCATAGGCAGTCTTGCTGCCTGCTGTTAAATAAAGCTGTGACCTTTGATTATCTCCCAAGGTTCCCCTTACCCCACCCCCAGTGATGACTGAGTGCCAGCAGAGTGTTTATCAGTGAGCTGTGGTCTAATTTCGGACTTTGTCTAAGACTTTGAACAATTTTGACTGTATGTACTGTACAGGCATGGTGCCTGTGATGTGCTCACGAAGCCTCCAGACCCAAGACCTTGTCGGCTTGGTGCATTTCACAAAGTACTGGCTAAGGTCTCAGTGGTAGTTTAGGAAATAACCCAACATGGGCAGAATGTTCTGATTTTCATTTTTCACATGATTTAATAACTCACATCCCAGGGTCTGTGTATAAATAGACACTTTATTTAGTAAATTTGGCAAAACCCCGACCTCACTCTTGGCAAGCCTACATTCTACTACTGAATCTCATTCCTCTTTGTACATTTACATGTTATGTGTTAACAGATCACGAGTGGTAGGGCTCAGGGGACCAGATGGTAGGCTGGGGTTAATACCCAGATTGGCTGTCTGCAGGGCAAGCAATGCCCACTGTGCCATACTTCCAGCCCCTCCGTTTATTTCTTTGAAGTGAAAGGAAGGACATTTAAGATGTAGAATTTGGAGACTTTTTGGGATAGTGTAGGATGGAAAACTTTCTATTCTGCATCCATCCCAGGTGATGGTTCCATGATTTTCTGTGTTTTTCAGACTTAGAACAGTCCCCAGAGGGTGCATTTTACTCTATAAAAGGCACCTTGGTAAAAACCTCTCCAAGGAGTAGCTCTACTGAAAGGAAGCAAGTATTCTTCATTTAAATGCTCTTTTTTTCCCCATGTTTTTTGTACAAAGTTCTTTATAATCCTCATCCTGTTCTTGGAGCATGAGTCCTACCACCGCCCCAAGGTGAGGCTGTCTGTATATCATGTGATCACCTCTTCCAGGTTGGAGTAGACACCTAACTGGAGGCCATTTGGGCTGGATTTCAGGCTAAGACATACACCAAAGCTGTAATTTCTTATAGTCATGGGGTAAGAATCAAAGCATGCGCCGTGAAAGCTATAGGCGGCCGAGAATTATGAGGAGCAGCAAAATCAAAGACTTACACTAAAAAATAGGTCATTGTTCAGGTAAAGCAATTGAGGCAGCATGTGGAGAATACTGAACAAGAACCCTTGTAGTGTTGTCTTGTTGCCTTTTTGCAGTGCCAGAGATAGAACCCAGGGCCTTAAACATGCAAGGCAAGCCTTAGAGTGCTGGCCAGGGGCCTTCATATCTGCATAGAGAGGGACAGACCCTCATCCTGGTGGCAGTCTGATTTCTCAGAGGCTTGGCCAAGTTGTCACTGACTCTCGGACCTTCTTTCTTTCCAAATCTTCTCTTATTTTATACCAACTGTGTGAGTCACGTACATGTAAAAAATGAAAATCAGAACATCCTGCTTACGTTGGGCTATTTCCTAAACCAACACTGCGATCTCGGCTGGTACTTCATGAAATGCACTTGTACAGGAAAACAGCCCAGTGACATATGCTATTGTTAATCCAAAATTATAGGCAGATTCCACACTTGTGTGCCTAAAGTACGTGACTCTCGTCATAGGAAGTAGGGGGAGAAATCCCTCAGAAGTAGTAGCTGTCAGCTCAGTTTTTATCTGTTAACTGAGCTGGGAATGGAGGTTGGACTGCACCTGGCAGTGACTCACATAAGTCAGGGCTTACTCCTTACTCTGTGCTCAGGGATCATTCCAGGTGGTGCTTACGGAACCATATACCATGTTGGGGCTGAAACTAGTTGTTTGCATGCAAGGCAAGACCCAGATTGTGAAGACCCATTTTTTTTTTAAAAATTAAAGTATCTTTTAAATAATACTTTGACATTTGTTATATTTCTTACAAGTCTTCATGTTTGTTTCTAGCTCCTTCTATTAGTAAATTAGCCTGTCTACAAAGCAATCATTTCACTTCTACTTTCACAATTAATTTTTAATAACATTAAAACACAACAACAAATAAGACGTAGGGAGCTATATCAAGCAGTAGCATGAAAACCTAGAATGTGAGGACCTGAGTTCAACACTCAGTAGGACCATGCCCACTGCACAGTTAGGGCTACTGGTGACCCAGTGGTCCCCAGCACCAGTCTACTAGATCTACACTCTGGAGTTGGTCTTTCAAGGGAAAATATGATTTTAAAAACACTTCAGAGAGTGGAGTGTTAATTAATTCAAACTGATTGTCTCGAATATATCAGTTCATCTACTCCTTCTTACAACCTGATGATGTAGTTGCTGTTGTTATCATTGATTTATGAGCAATAAACCTTTTCAGTTAAGGAGTTTCCCTGAGCTCATCTGTGGTCAGTATTGTCCAAGTTTGGGGCCAGACAGACTTTTCCTTCAGGATCTGATATCTTTCTGAATGCATTCTCAGTGTTCTTAGTGTTTCTGGCTAAGAACACTCAAGAATTCTCATAGTTTAAGGCTAAAAAAAGTCAGATTGTTTTTATATATATTTTTTAAATTTATGTTTTTTTGTTTGGATTTTGGTTTGGAGGCCACACCTGGTGGTGCTCATGGCTTATTCTTGACTCTGCTCAGGGATTTCAAGAGGTCCATATGGGATGCTGGGAAACAAACCCTGGTTGACTGTGTTGCAAGGCAAGTGCCCTGCCTGCTGTTTTATTATTCTGGCCCCCTTCTCTTTTCTAGTTAGAGTTCTATCCAGCTTTAAGAAAATATAGCAAGACTAACAGAAGCTGTACTGAATTCACTTCAGCATGTGGTTGAAATATTGATCTATTACAGCAATTCCGTGAACATGCTATGAAGATCATTTCTACTTTGGCTCATTTGTGTATATAAACCAGGTCCTCAGAGAAGCTCATTAATTTTGGCATTATAAAGAGCCCTAAAACTTAAAGAGCACAAGGGAATTAGATTATTCATTGAAAGTCAGTGATGTCATTCTCCACTGCTCTTTAGCTAAGTGTATCAGAAATGTGGATGAACCGTTTAAGTACTGAGATCACGATATTTGGCCTTAAAATAGAACAAAATGAAGAGGACATTGGCCCCTTGTTTTGGAGACTAAAATAGCACCTCCCTTTGTGGGTCACGGGATTTAGGATAAAAGGAAGCTAGATAGGTCTGTACACAATTAGTCCAGTCAGATGTTGCCTCAAGCATGGGTGGGTTAAGAGAACATTGAATGTGGAGCAGTCCATGCTTTCACCTGGAAATCTTGGCCGAGGAATCCCAGAGTGTGGGAAGTTGGCTCAGTCAAGCAGGGAGTCTATTTCCCATAAACAGTTTAATGAAACGAATTTCTGGTTGCAATTCATTTCCACTGGAGGAACATCAGGTAATTCCCAACCTGCTAAGGAAGACCTTGGCTTAGAGGGGAAGGAAAGGGAGAGCCTGGTGTTGCTTTGAGAATGGATGTGCTAATTCCCAAGAAAAGTAGCAGCCAGGGCAAGAAAAGATGCAGCAATTCAGCGGTAGGACTTGAAACCCCGTGGAGACTTTCTGCTACAGGCAAGCTTCTGTGCCTCTCCCTTCCTCTCCATAAGCCTTCAAGGGACATGTCTATAAATAATTTTTCATCAGATAGTAAGTATGTTTTTGAAACTGGATTTTTTTTTAGAAATGGAGAGTGGATATGGTTATTTGGAGGCGCAGCTCACCCTGATCTCCTGGCCATCAGTCCTCCACATCCCTTCCCTAGTTACAGGTGGAGAGGGAAGGACTTGATTTATTTTATGTTGTTTCATTTTGATTTTTTTTAAAAAATTAAGATTTTTTGGTTTATGATACTACTAATAGTGGTTTCTCATGCACATAATCCCAATACAACACCCTTCACCTGTGCGCCCACCACCCTCCTCCCAAAGGGACCCCATGCTCCTCCTTTTCCGTCCCACCTCGCCAACTCAATTGTGTGGATCAGTTCTCCCATGATGTTGCCTTTGGACTTTTGTTGCTACCTTGTTGTGTCTCTTTAAGTCCCACATAAGAGAGAGATCATTCTGTGTCTAGGGGAATTTATTTTTGAAGATACTCTTTTGAAAAATAATTTTTTAAATGCACTAAGTTTTACCGAGGATACTGGTTTGATGGTAATGAAGGTCACTCAGCACTGGGAGCTGAGCATTGCTTCCTGCTAAGGCACCTGAGTTCACATTACTCTTTGCTTCTTTCCATAACGTGAGTTGACATAAAAGTTGCCTTTTAACTTTAATTTCTTCCTAAATTTCCTAGTTAAGTCTTCAGGGTTTTCTGATTTATTTGTTTGTTTGTTTTGACAAAGAAGTGAAAAGAAAACTTTGTATTTTTAAATTCTCTCTCTGTGAAATAGTTTTACTTTAAATTTTTAAGAAAATCATTTGGTTTAAGCTAACAGAAACCACATCACAGAATTGAACTGTTCTTTCCCTTATACCATGCCCAAAGAAACCAGCTTGCTAAGACTTTTTTAAAAAATTGAACCAAGTAAGAAATTGCAGGGTTGTGGTGGACATTGCTTAAGGCAGGAGTTTAAAAAGCCAAGTTCTTGGGTCATATAAGCCTGAAAAAATTCTATGGAATAGCCCAGATTCATGTGGATGGGACAGACTCAGACACTCTTATTGACAACACCCACTGCCCATCTACCTGCACCATGTGGTCCTCTGATGATATTATACATTTCCAAATGATCCTTGGCTTAAAAAAATAGGTTCTCCATCTCTGGCTGAAAAGAATGCATTTGAAATTTTTTGTGTCTGGTGTTTCCCTTCCTTCCCCTCAAAAAAAAGAAAAACAGAAAGAATTCTGGATCAAACAGAGATGTGTGACATTCTCAGACCTGCTCTGCACCTGGAAAGTAACACTGAACCAATCCCATCCCAGCCAACCTCATAGATGCCCAAATAAGTAGCAAAACACACTTAGTTGGTCCTTATCTTGCTACTCCTCGGGCTGACAAGTATCCTGTGAAGAAGCCTCAGAGAAAGACAGAAGGGGAAGGTGGGGGAGTAGGAGGGCATGACAGAATGAGAAAGCTCCGCCAGTCAGTGTTGGACTCAGCTACAGAGCATCAGCCTGAGCATGAATGGAGCCCAGATAGTCTAATAATAATAATAACAACAACAACAATAACAATGAAAATAAAAAGCATCACTTAGCCAAACTCTTCAACTGGTTCTACTCTTTCAGTTTTTTTCAGAGTCTGAGAGATTGGAGCCCCCACAGCAGCTTAGTAAATAGCACCAAAGTCTTGTAAATGTTGGGTAACACTAGTCAGGCACACTCAGCAAGTATACATCTTGACCAAGACATCCAAGCAGGGAGATGGGGGATAAAATACTCTAGCGGGGTGCTTAGGTAAACCATTACACAAACCTACTATAGCAAAGTGAGAGTGTAAACTTTTAGTAGAGAACAAAAAGCCCAGAGGAGATCACCAAGGGAAAGTTCACCATTGCTTCCCACGTGAGAACAACTGTATCTGCCCACACATTCTCAGGCAATAGTTCAACATGTGGAAGGCAAAAGAGATCTCATACCAGAGGGAACAAGCAGAACCACATAAACTTCATTATTGACCAAGACAGACAGGAGTTCATGAATAGTGATCTGATTAGTGGCAGAGTAAACGGACTTGTGATGGTTATCATGTATCAGATTGGATGAACAATGTGAGAACAAAGAAGCTTTAGGACATCTAATAGCTACAGAATCTAATTCCAACTCTGAATAACCGCTCAGTTCCTGAGTAGAAGAAAGAGAAAATGTAAGCAGGAGAGATGGCTCCTGAGAGCCACTCAAGAGAAGGTCTGTTAAGTGAGTCAAGAATCAAATCTATCAACAGAGTAGAGTCTGCTCTGGAAATTTTGAATCAGAACTTGAATCTGAGCCATGCTATGATCCAGCTAAGCCACTTGTCGGGGAGAAAAGAGTCTTTCAGACATCCAGGGCAGCAAGAAAAAAAACTACCCAGTTCCTAGATTCACTGAGCTCCTTGAGGAGGGAAGGGCAGGCCTGAATAAACTATAAAAACATTAAAATCTGGCAGATCAACTCAAGATGAAGAATTCTTGATAATGTTGATGGTCTGGCTGTCAGCATTCTGTCCTTCCTAAGATAACAAACACTGAATGAGTCTGGGAATTATTGACAACTGTGAAGGAAATGTACGTGTGTACATAAAGTGAACGTTGTGATAAGGCAAATCAGAAGCAATGAAGGGAATTAGCAGGGAGCATAAGAAAGCAAAAGCCCTCGTCTTTCATGAAAAGTAGAACTGAATTTCTTGGCATTTTCTTTCAAACTGGTCTCTTTAAAAATAAAAGGGAAGTATACTTCCACTAAGGAATTGACTGCATGGCTGATGAAGAAAATAAGCAAGTTTCAAACAAGGCTAGGAAAAAAATAATCAAAAAAGAGCCATAAAAGCATCGTGGCTTGAGAGGATTGAGCTTGGAGCAGATTTTTCTGCTCAATTCTTAAGCACCCAAAACTTTACAAAATTCACAACTCAGTAATTATAATTATGGTCTTGTATTATTTAAAAATTATACTTTGTCTATTCAAATTAAGTATAAAGATATATTTAAAGTACATTTTACATAACCATCAAGGCAGATAGTTTTAGAACTTAAAGGAATCTTTTTGTTGTTGTTGTTGTTAGATGGAAAATAACTTAAGAAAATATCCCCATTCCTAAGGATGCTGGGCAAATGAGGCGTTTCTCTAATTGTTGTTTTACATGTTGCTGCATGAAAACACAGCAATTAGTATCCAGGCACATAGCATTAGTCTGTCTGTTTTCTTCCTATCCAGAGAGTGGAGGGTAATCTTCAAATAAACAATTGCCTTTTCCCCCTTGTAAGTTGCATAAGACAGCCAGTGCGAGAAGAGTATATCCCTACGAGGTTGTTCAACAGGGCACAGAGGGGAAAGTATTATCACATTTGCTACCAGAATTTGTGAGTGCATAGATGTTCTTTTTCATTTTTACTTTTTTTCCTTTAGCTTCTTTTCACTGATTTTTCACACCACATGCTGTTGACAAAGTAAGACCCATCCTCACAGACGCGGGCTTCTGAACACCTTCTAGAGCCCTGAGCTCGGTAGCAATGAATGACAGCATCTTACAGAAGCTCTTGGAATAATGCTTTCATTGACAGTGTTCTTTAGCCATTTTGGGTGGGGGTAATTGAGTCTCAAAGTCTCAGACTTTTATTGCAATATTTGGGTTCTGGGTTTCCTAGAGGCACATTACCTTAAATATGACAGCCATTTCTCCTGAGAACAAGCAGTTACACAAGGTTTCAGGGAAGAAAGAAGGAGACTGAGGAAGGAAAGGAGGTAGAAATGGAGGGCAGCCAGTGGAGGAGATGGATTCTGTCTTACGGCCTTGACCTCTGGCACCCGCCTTACTCAGGTAGGCAGTCAGTGGGTTCAGGCCCAGAGCTGGAATCTCCTCTGGGTGCCTTTAGCCATCATAGTCTCCAGCCATTTTTGGATACACAATAAACAGTGTGTGTCCTAGAGTCTTTCCTTTGGCACTAATAGAGTAATATTGTTCTCACCAAAAATCTGACCAGGAAAGCACATTTACTTTGCTTACTTTGTAGAGTGATTACAGTTAATGATGGCCTGGTTCACTTGGTCACTTGACTTCCCGTAGATCATCAATTTACTCGGCGGGCACCAGTAACATCTCAATATGTCCTGTCACATGTGAGATAGCCCAAGGGTATTTGCCCGCTCCAGGAACATAAAGAGCCTCAAACAATTCCATCAAGTCATGGGAATGAGGTCTATAATTGTTACTGGCATTTGGCATGTCAAATACGACACAGGTAGCTTGCCAGGCTCTGCTGTATCTATTCCCCATCTGCTATGAACTACCCCTGTTTGCTATCAACTACCCCATCTGCTATGAACTACCCCATCGCATATCTACTCCCACCTATGGACTACCCCGTCCTATGAACTACCGTCCTATGAACTACCCGTCAGCTATGAACTACCCCATCAACTATGAACTACCCCATCTGCTATGAACTACCCCGTTTGCTATGAACTACGCCATCAGCTGTGAACTACCCCCTCTGCTATGAACTACCCGTAACCCCTCTCTAATCCTCTGCTATGAACTACCCAGTCAGCTATGAACTACACCCTCTCCTATGAACTACCCCATCAGCTATGAACTACCCCATCAGCTATGAACTACCCGTCACCTATGAACTACCCCGTCAGCTATGAACTACCCCGTCAGCTATGAACTACCCGCCACCTATGAACTACCCCCTATCTGCTAAATCTACTCCCCCTTGATCACTTGATCACTTGACTTCCCATAAATCATCGATTTACTCAAGCGGGCACCAGTAACATCTCAATATGTCCTGTCACATGCGAGATAACCCAAAGGGTATTTTCCCGCTCCAGGAACATAAAGAGCCTCAAACAATTCCATCAAGTCATGGGAATAAGGTCTATAATTGTTACTGGTATTTGGCATGTCAAATACGACACGGGTAGCTTGCCAGGCTCTGCTGTATCTATTCCCCATCTGCTATGAACTACCCCTCTGCTATGAACTACCCTGCTCAGCTATGAACTACCCCGTCTGCTATGAACTACCCCTATCTGCTATGAACTACCCCATCTGCTATGAACTACCCTGTCTGCTATGAACTACCCCCGTCTGCTATGAACTACCCTGTCTGCTATAAACTACCCCCCCATCTGCTGTGAACTACCCCTCATCTGCTATATCTACTCCCCCACCTGCTATGAACTACCCCCGTCTCCTATGAACTACCCCGTCTGCTATGAACTACCTCCGTCTGCTATGAACTACCCCTCATCTGCTATTATCTACTCCCCACCTGCTATGGACTACCCGTTTCCTATGGACTACCCCGTCTGCTATGAACTACCCTCCGTCTTATAAACACCCGTCTACTATGAACTACCCCACCTACTATATCTACTCCCCATCTGCTATGAATTATCCTGCCAGCATGACTTCAAGGCCAGAGCTTGACACAGAGGTCATGGTGCCCACACTTCACCTCTTTCTTAGAGGGTCACATCTGGGGTTGGGGGTAACAACCAGTTTGTAGTGCTTTGGGACTATTCCTGACTTAGTGCTCAGGAGTTGCCCTAAGTGAGACTCTGGGGACCATCCAGTTTAGAGACCAACGATGGGCTTCCCTCATGCACAGGAGGTGCTCAGCCCTTGAGCCATCGCCCAGGCTGTTCTGGTACTGGGCTGTGAGGAAAGCGCGCCACACTCTACCGCTGACCTAGGGCTCCAGCCCTTTTATGTTACTGCTCTTTTGGGGGGAGGTGGGGGGTGGGGGGGGAGGGTGGGGGGGGGGGGGGGGGGGGGAAAGGCAAAAAGCCCCCCCCCCTGGCGAAATCGCTGGTGCACGAATCCCGGGGGTGGGGCAGCTAGGATGGCACTCTCTGGTGTTTAGGTGCCAGGCAGTGCTAGGGAGGCATGTGTTGCCTCTGGCTACATCCCTAGTTTTTTCACATCTCATCTGATTGTCCAGCTAGAACATAAGAATGTTTGGGCTGGAATATAGCTCAGTGGCAAAGTATGTATCTTTCGTGTATGAGAACTGGGCTTAATCCCAGCACTACCTGAAAAAAAACAAATGAACAAAAATCGCAAGCCATCTCTTTGGAGCAGTTTTCCGTTTCCCTCACCATATAAAGACTAAAAGATCTAATCTTCCCTCTGCTTTTCCCACTGTCAGGAGTCCTAAGTGCCACCTTCACTCAGGGGCAGGGAATGGGAGGAAAATCTAAGCAATCTCTTACACTTCAGGTACTTTTCTCGTCTCTCACTCACTGCTCTCAAGACCCCTGGAAGTACATGTTGTCTGTTGAATGGGAGAGACTTAAGTTAGGATCACACGGAAAGCAGCGTATCAGGTTCACATTCACATGTGTGGCCTTCGACCTATTTTTGCCAGAACATGGCTTACTCCAGTAAACAAATCCCCACCTGTAACTCAGGAGGGCCCACCTGATCTGTCTGGCTGGCTTTGGTTAATCAGCAAACCATCCCTCCCACACGGCACAAGCAGAGTGCACCCAGCTGGCAAATTATGAATGCTGGATGCCTCAAGTTCAAGGTTTTGCCTTAGAGCAGAGAGAAAGGAGCTGTCTCCTGGACACAACCTGGTCTGACAACTTTCCTCCTAACTGAAAGGCTCCTCCTTCTTCCTCCCTTCCTCCCTTCCTTCCCTCATTCAAGCTTTATTTATTGTTTGTTCATTCATTTATTTATTTTTTAAAACTTCTTCGTCTCATTTATTTTGGCTTTTTGGGTCATACCCAGCGATGCTCAAGAACCTTCTGGCTCTTGGCTCAGGAATTACTCCTGGTGGTGCTCAGGGAACCATATGGGTCTACGGCCTGGTTAGAAGAGAGAAAAGAGAATCGGCCTCCATGAAGAAAACAAGGATCAAGCTTGGAAATCAACTGGGAGCAGTCAGGACTTTGGGATTTCAACCCCAGATCTGTACCTCATGATGCTACAGTATTACCTATGGAAATATTATCTTTTTCTTCTGTACTCAAATTGATGAATCTCAATATTTCTTTCTGGGATCTGAAACCTTATGTATTCAGGGGCTCTTGGTGGAATCCAAGGTGGTTGTATTACATTTGAGAATAGTAACCAGAGCAGCAGTGAGAAGAATATTTGTAGAAAGCAGCAAGAAATTTGGAAGACTGGACCTTGTCCTGTCTGTGTGCATGTGACACACTAACAGTGGGCTGTAGGTGGAGAGGAAGGAAACCAAGTCTGAGGGATTTTGGAGCTTGAATTTGGGGAAAATGTGATGAACCCTGAATTCTATGGTCATGATAAAGTAGAATGAAGTATATTGATTGATTGGGGTGGGATAGCTACAGATTTTATAAAAGCAATCAGAAACTGACCTAGCCCTAAGAAACAATTATAGTATTTAATGATGTAACTTGATTTTCTCACCTGTCATTTCTAATTTTCAGCTATTAGGAAAAATAAGATACTTTATTTGGTCTAGCTTCGGTCTTGTTTCCAGGATATATTTAAAACTACCCAAAAGCTTTACAGGTTGGATTTTCTAATGGTCAGCTTAAATGATGAACTAGTAGCAATCTGAGCCCTCTACTTAAAATTTTAAATTTAATTTTTTTAAAAGCATTTTTTAATGCAAATTACAGACTTCAAATTAACATACATTTCCCGTTCAGAGCCTTTTATAAGTTGACACCTTTGATAATTGATATTAAGAGTCTTGGTCCCAGGAACAATTAGTGATCATTGTTCATTTATTCTAAGATAGTCTGTGTTTACTTTTTTTCTTTTTTTCCAATGTCTATAATAAGGCTCTAACTCTAAAATCTTTTTATGTTCTGTCTCTGGCATTTTCTCTAAGACATCTTTGCAGCAACCTGATCTAGGAATTTTCATAAATATGCCTTACTCTGAAAATTGGAGAAGGACAAGACAGGTGGCAGAGAATTAAGACCCGTGACTGTGTGGAGCTACAGACCCCTATATTGCAGCAGGTTCCCCAGCAGAGGGGTGCAGGAGAAGACCCTGTCAAGGATGGACTCCCTCCACCAAGGCATCCATTCCCCAAAAGCAGATTCTTGGGGAGCCTTCTGTGCTCAACCCCTGTGTCAAGACCCATTTCTCTACCCTTTGTCATGGGCCAAACTGCTTCAGATCATTTCTCTTATGTCTATTGTAGATACTTGATTGATCATTGATTTGTCTTCTTCTGCCATTACAATTTATCTTGATGCATGCTTCCAGCTTTGCAGATAATTGTCCTTACTGGTCTGATTTCTCTACCTATCAATTTTAGAGCTTGGGGTTGCTTTGTTGTCAATACTTCTGTGGTTTTCTAGTGTCAAATACAAGTTTCACATAAATATGGTGAGAGTAAAATGGGCTGTATTCAGAACCTGCATGTTATAAAATGCTGTCAGCATTCTGTATGCTCAAAAGCATAGGATTATAGGGGCAGGAGGCTAGGGGGGTCGAGTTTGGCCAAGTGGCAGAGCATACACCTTGCCTCTAAGAAGCCCCGTGGATGGGGGAGACAGAGTGATAGTACAGTGGGCAGGGAGTTTGTCTTGCATGTGGCCTATCTGGATTTGATCCCTAGCATCCCATGTGGTCCCCGAGCACTGCCAGGAGTAATTCCTGAGTGTAGAGGCAGGATTAACTTATGAGCATCACTGGGTGTGACCCAAAAACAAAAAACAAGAAAAATCTGGGGTTTAACCCCAACACTGCATGCCCTCCCCACCCTCCTTGCCCTTCTAGGTGTGGCCTCCCACAACAGTTTTTTAAAACCATAGTGTATCAAGTCAGAGCCATATATGTGTCTCAGATCTCCCACTCTTCTAGCTGTCTCACTTGTTATAGCTGACTGTGCAAAGCTTCATGGCCCTGGTATTATTTTTTCCATACAGTATCTGAAACACCAGCATAAGAGAGAGGAGACACACAGTGGCCGCAAAGCAGAGGCTTGATAAAGCACCCTCAATCTTTAAGTCTCAGTTAGGGCAGATATTGTCAGGGCCTGGAATCCCTGTTAGTAGTCTTCCTCCTTAAGAGTTTCCAGTTTAATGTTTTAACTGGAGGAGCAAAGCATAATGCTTTAACTGGATGCAGTTCCCCAGAAGGACGCAGGTGTGTGGGGACTACAGTTAGGGCACAGAATTGGGCTCATCTTTCAAAGACTCAATCGCAGGAGTACCAGCCTTGAGGCCACTGAAAGCATCTTGTCTTTCTCAGCCAACTGATCTCACATAGAAAAGAACCAAGCAGACTGAGACAGAGGTGCCCAGATTAAACAACCTACTGCTGGACACAGTACAAGTGATGGGAAAAGTCTTAGGCAAGGGTAGCTAGGTTTGGGTAGTTTCCTTATGGACCACTGGACACTTAAATTTGCACTTGATACTACTTAATGATGCAGTCTGACCAAAACCATGCCCCCAAAAGAGATAAGTTGGGAAGTGAGATTTTAACAGATATGCTTGTTGGTAAAATTGGCTTACACTGATCACAGAGGTACCAACTTCTCTATGCCATACTGTCTGAGGAAATCAAAGGCAACTGGAAGGAATTCTGTCTCAGGTTAGAAGTCCTGAAATGTATGGCTTTCTGTATTTTTATTTAGAACAAGGTCTAATATTCTTTTAGTCTTTCTGACACATACAGATTTTTGTTGAGTGCAAATCCCAGCTACAGTGTTGGAACTGAAACAAGGAAGGTTGACCAGGCAGAAGTTCTTGTTCTTCTGTCATTTTTAGAATATAAAAAATAAACCATTTTGTTGCACTATAGTAGCAGAATCAGTAATTTGGCTTAGTTTTATGAGACTTACCATATAATTAACTGAAAACATATTCAGCTTAACATGATATGATGGATAAAGAGGTTAAATAACTAACTCAAGAAATTAGAAAATGATAGAGCAAAATGTCATGCCATGTATGAGTAGGACCATGTGAAATAGTATTTTCTGAATGTTTTTCAGGCTTTCTAAGTCTTAACTGTTGCATGACTTCAGATACTTCCTTATTATCTTATGCCACTCAGTGCTGCTTTAACCTCCAGTACCATCCATCCTAGTTGATTGCAAGAGAGCCGCCTTGCTTCTCATAATGCATGTCAAGTTGTTTTGGCTTTTTTGTTTCCATTACTCAAATTTTCTATTAAGAAAGTAATTCCATTATCACAAAATTGATTTCGTGACAGAGCATGATACTTTAAGAGCCTTAATCTTTAGTAGTACTTTTAGTGTCCCATAGAGAGAAACATAAGAAACTCACGAGGTATAATAAAATACTTTAAAAATACCCATGATGTTCTTCAAAGAAATGAACACACACTCCTGTAATTTGTATGGAATAACCCCTACTAATGCTAAAGCAATCCTTGGGGGGAAAAAAGATGGGGAGGTATCACTTTCCCCCAACCCTCAACCTCTACTACAGAGCAGTTGTAATTAAGACAGAGTGGTATTGGTATAGAGACAGACCCGTAGACCTATGGAATAGAACTGAATATCCTGAAACACACTCTCAAATATACAACTTAATCTTCGATAAAGGAACAAAAAAATATTAAGTGGAGCAAAGAAAGCCTCTTCAACAAATGGTGCTGGGAAAACTGGACAGCTACATGCAAAAAAATGGACTTAGACCTCCTTCTAACGCCATGCACAAAAGTCAGCTCAAAGTGGATTAGTGATCACTACATCAGACATGAATCTATAAGGTACGTTAAAGAAAACATAGGAAAACACTCTACGGGCATGAAACTAAAAGTATCTTTAAAGACAACACACCACTGACCAAGCAAATGGAAGCAAAGATAAACAAATGGGATTATATAAAATTGAAAAGCTTCTTGCACCTCAAAAGAAACGGTGACCAAGATACAAAACCAATCCACGAGTGGGAAAGGATATTTACCCAATCCCACCTGACAAGGGGTTAATATCCAGAATATATCAGGCACTGGTAGCACTTCACAAGATAAAAACAGGCCTTCAGCAAAAAATGGGGAGAGAATAAATGAACGAAGACTTCAAAAAAGAAGAAATTTGAATGGACAAAAGGCATATGAAAAGAAGTGGTCTTCATCATTAATATCAGGGAAAGATGCAAAATCAAAACAACAATGAGGATCATCTGCCACCGCAGAGCTGTCCATATCCAGTACAGCAAGATCAACCCAGTGCTGGGCGTGGATGGGGTAGAGGACTCCTCTCTCATCCACGAAGCCGGTGAGGCCATTGGTCCGGCCCTTTTGGGAAAACAATATGGGCATTCCTCTCTTGAAAGACTGTGAGCTTTCATTTGATCCAGCAATGGCTCTCCCCCAGGAATATACCCTAGAGACTGAAAATCACATTGGCAGAAACACAGTCTCTACTTTGTAGTCATTGCCGCACTATTCTAATAGCTGAATAAGAAACAACCTGTTTGCCTGAGAACGAGGACTGCCAAACAGAAACTGATATATTATCTACACGATGGAACACTATACAGTTGTGCCAGAAAAGATAGGTTAGGAAGGCTACCTGCAAATGGATGGACATGGGGACCTTTATCATGCTGAGTGAAATTAGTCAGAGGGAAAAGAACAGATATAGAATGACTGCATTCATTAATGGGATGTAAATATATACCAGTGTTTAACTGAGTGTGGACAATGGTAATATACAGACTAGAACTCACCTTACTGAATATACACAAGGAGACTTACATGATAAACCCTAAATGTCTGCAGGGCTAGCGCCAAGTAAAAGTGAAGGGGGAGAGAGATGGAGACAGGCAGAGAAAGCCTAGGAAAAGGGGTTCTTGCTACTGAGGCAGCCTAGGGGTGGGCGGAAGGGGTGTGGGTATACTGGTGGTGGTGATGGGGCACTGGTGGAGGGATGGATGGAACACTGTATTGCAAGAACCAATTATGGACACCTTTGTAACTGTATGTTTCACTGTAAGTAATCTCACTAGTATCACTTGGAAAAAGAAAAAAAGAAAAGAAACTCCACCAAAACCCTATTGAATTACTTTAATCCACAATTGAGGATTCTCCCCTCGCATTAGGGTTTGCTGTGTCTTTTAACAACAAGTGTTTCGCTCTTTAGAAATGGTAGAATTTCAGCCAATTCAGGCTTCATATCAAAAATTAGGGAATAGAAATAGGTGGCAAGAAGGGAGTGTTCTGGGCCATTTAGAACTACATTATTCACTCATTCGGGCTGTATTCACACTCAAGGGGGAAAAAGGCTTTTGGAAACACTCTTACTGTAACAGCTTGCATTAAATGGTACTGCCATTCTCCCAAACTCTTGGATAGAGCATTTAGAGAACAAATTGCTCAAGAATTCTAGGGCCAGATGCGGTTCATCTATGTGGTCAATGACATAGTCTAGCATAGCCTCCTGAAAAGCTGCCTCCTAAGACACGGCCCCAGGTCTGAGGTCCCTGCTGTGCTGCCCCATGAGATCAGCCAGCCCCCAGTCCCTCAGTTCTGCTGCTTAGTCCCTAATTTCAACTTAGACACATCCTTAGTCACAGAGGTGGCGAGTGGAATATCCCCCCACCTTCTGCCACTCAGATTTCTAAAACGGGCCCCTACAATTTTGCCCTGGTTGGGTACATCATTTTTTATGCATCCCTTCCCTTCCCATGTCTGGTTCATTCAGCATATTTAGAGGCCTCTCAGCTGCTTCCCAGAACTTGGCTCCACATCTCACTTTCACCAGCCTCACAGAATGAACCTCACCTGTAGGAAGCGAAACTTTCCACCTAAGCAGCCCAGAGACACATTGGAGAAGTCCCCCACAGCCGGTTCGTGGGTTTCTCTTTTTCCACTGTCTTTCTGAACAGGGCACCTTCTTAATCAGTTGACTTTGTTTCTGCCTTAAAACCATCTCGCCTCTTCTCCGTAATTTTTTTTTTGCACTTACATGGCTCAAACCCAGCAGGCCCATATTTGTCTGCTTCCCCCGGTCTGTGTCTAAAAAAACTTTCAGTTACAACCATGATGCCATAGTTAACAAGATTTACAGTTAAGTTGGACTTCTGCCTAGCCTTTGTACCCCCCAGGCCTGTAAGCTTAGGCGGCCACGGTACAGGTAGGGAAGGAGGAGTTGGAGTATCTGAGATTTTATTTTGGGTGCAGAGTTTTACGTGGAGACAGTGAAAAAAGTTTTGCATTATGGAGAGTGTTGCCAGTGCTTTTGTACCAGATTTGTGTGTGGTTCGGGGTGCATTTTGTATCATAGCAGAACCCCCAATAATGAATACTATACCATGTGTTCAGTCGAGATGTATAAATTACTTAATAGTTCTGTTTATAAACCTGGGTTTTGGTAGCAAGGGAATACTAGTCACTTTTTTTCTAGATCTAGAAACGGATTGCTTAATACAGCTAGGCCTCTGGCTGCTCACCATGTGGGAGCCAAATTTTGACTATAAGGAGTTCATTACGAAGGTTCTCTGTGTGCCTTGCTGCTGTCCATGTGTTTCAACTCTGGATCGCCCCACATGTGACCTTTAGGTGCTGTTTGACCTTCTTAGGGTTGAGGATCCCAAAGCTTAAGACGGTTGCATGACTTTAAAGATGGTAATTGGCTCACAATTGTAGAACTAAGATCCACCCTTCCATGCCCATATCTTGCAAATGTGTTATTATCTGTGCTGTCATCTTTATCCCGACTCTGATTGACTTCCTGGTTGATTGATTTTCATGCCAGCAAATTCCATTACTCCATCATGAATCCAGCTAACAAACCGTAAAATGCATGTGGTATGTGAAACAAAGTGGAGAAAGCTGGAAGTGACAGAGTAATAGCCTGAGGTGGACAGCCAAAAATAAGCCGTGAACCCAGCAGGCATTTTTTTTTTTTAAATTTTTTATTATACCACCGTGAAACATACAATTACAAAGGTGTTCATATTTGGTTCTTGGTAATACAGTATTCCAGCACCCATCCCCTCCACCAGTGCCCCATTTCCACCACCAATGTACCCCCTCCCCCCCCGCCCCAGGCCGCCTTAATAGCAGGGTACCCCAGTTTCCTCTCTTTCTCTCTCTCTCTCTCTCTGTCTCTGCATCTCTCCCTCTTATTTTACACATTGTGGCTAGCCCTGCAGATATTTAGAGTTTATCACTTAAGTCTCTTTGTGTATATTCAGTGGTGAGTTTTAATCTGCCATTACCATTTCCCATATTTAGTAAAACACTGGTATCTATTTATATCCTATTAATGAATGCAGTCATTCTATATCTGTCCTTTCCTTCTGACTAATTTCACTCAGCATGATAGACTCCATGTCCATCCATTTGCAGGTAAATTTCATAATTTCATCTTTTCTGACAGCCGCATAGTATTCCATAGTGTAGATGAACCACAGTTTCTTTAGCCAGTCCTCTGTTCTCGGGCATTTAGGTTGTTTCCAGATTCTAGCTATAGTGAATAGCGCAGAGATGAATAAAAAGAAGTACAGATAGTGTTTCTTGCTATGTGTTTTTCGGTCTCTAGGGTATATTCCCAGGAGTGCTATTGCTGGATCAAATGGGAGCTCAATATCTAGTTTCGGAGGAATGCCCATATTGTTTTCCCAAAAGGGTTGGACCAGTCGGCACTCCCACCAGCAGTGGATGAGAGTCCCCTTTCCCCACATCCACGCCAGCACCGGTTGTTCTTGCTGTTTTGGATGTGTGCCAGTCTCTGTGGGGTGAGATGGTACCTCATTGTTGTTTTGATTTGCATCTCCTGATGATTAAAGATGAAGAGCACTTTTCATATGCCTTTTGGCCATTCGAATTTCTTTCTTTTGGAAGCTTCTGTTCATTTCTTTCTCCCCATTTTTTGATGGGGCTGGCTGTTTTCTTTCCCTTGGAGT
>JAJIBD010023750.1:0-16538 GCA_021461705.1 Cryptotis parvus | reverse complement strand
AAAACAAAAAAACAAAAACATCAGGTTTAACTCCCAACACTGCATGCCCCTCCCCCACTCCGCCCTTCCAGGTGTGACCTCCCTAACAACAGTGTTTTAAAACCATAGTATATCAAGTCAGAGGCTAAATGTGTCTCAGATCTCCCACTTCTAGCTGTCTCACTTGTTATAGCTGAACTGTGTAGAGCCATGGTCCCTGTATTATTTTTTCATACAGTATCTGAAACACCAGCATAAGAGAGAAAACACAGTGGCCGCCAAAGCAGAGGGGCTTGATAAAGCACCTCAATCTTTAAGTCTCAGTTAGGGCAGATATTGTCAGGGCCTGGAATCTTAAGTGTAATTCTCTTAAGAGTTTCCAGTTTAATGTTTTATCTGGAGTGAGTTAAAGCATAATGCTTTAACTGGATGCAGTTCCCCCAGAAGGACGCAGGTGTGTCAGATCACAGTTAGGGCAACAGAATTGGGCTCATCTTTCAAAGACTCAATTGCAGGAGTACCAGCTCTTGGGGCCACTAAAAGCATCTGTCTTCTGCAGCCAACTGATCTCACATAGAAAAGAACCAAGCAGACTGAGACAGAGGTGCCAGATTAAACAACCTACTGCTGGACACAGTACAAGTGATGGGAAGTCTTAGGCAAGGGTATAGGTGTGGGTAGTTTCTTATGGACCACTGGACACTTCAAATTTGCACTTGATACTACTTAATGATGCAGTCTGACCAAAACCATGCCCCCCAAAGAGATAAGCTGAAGTGTGAGATGTTAACAGTGGTATGCTTGTTGGTAAAATAGGCTTACACTGGACACAGAGGTAACTAACTTCTCTATGCCATACTGTCTGAGGAAATCAAAGCAACTGGAAGGAATTCTGTCTCAGGTTAGAAGTCCTGAAATGTATGGCTTTCTGTATTTTTATTTAGAACAAGGTCTAATATTCTTTAGTCTTTTCTGACACATACAGATTTTGTTGATGCAAATCCCAGCTACAGTGTTGGAACTGAAACAAGGAAGGTTGACCAGGCAGAAGTTCTTGTTCTTCTGTCATTTTTAGAATATAAAAATAAACCATTTTGTTGCACTATAGTAGCAGAATCAGTAATTTGGCTTTAGTTTTATGAGACTTACCATATACGCTAACTGAAAAACATATTCAGCTTAACATGATATGATGGATAAAGAGGTTAAATAACTAACTCAAGAAATTAGAAAATGATAGTGAGCAAATGTCAAGCTACAGTATGAGTAGGACCATGTGAAATAGTATTTTTCTGAATGTTCTTCAGGCTTTCTAAGTCTTAACTGTTGCATGACTTCAGATACTTCCTTATTATCTTATGCCACTCAGTGCTGCTTTAACCTCCAGTACCATCCATCCTAGTTGATTGCAAGAGAGCGCCTGCTTCCTCATAATGCATGTCAAGTTGTTTTGGCTTTTTGTTTCCATTACTCAAATTTTCTATTAAGAAAGTAATTCCACATCACAAAATTAATTTCATGACAGAGCATGATACTTAAGAGCCTTAATCTTTAGTAGTATTTTAGTGTCCCATAGAGAGAAACATAAGAAACTCACCGAGGTATAATAAAATACTTTAAAAATACTCCATGATGTTCTTCAAATAAATTGAACACACACTCCTGTAATTTGTATGAAATAATAAAACCCTACTAATAGCTAAAGCAATCCTTGGGAAAAAAGATGGGAGGTATCACTTTCCAACCTCAACCTCTACTACAGAGCAGTTGTAATTAAGACAGAGTGGTATTGGATAGAGACAGACCCAGAGACCTATGGAATAGAACTGAATATCCTGAAACACACTTCTCAAATATACAACTTAATCTTCGATAAAGGAACAAAAAATATTAGGGGAGCAAAGAAAGCCTCTTCAACAAATGGTGCTGGGAAAACTGGACAGCTACATGTAAAAATGGACTTAGGACCTCCTTCTAACGCCATGCACAAAAGTCAGCTCAAAGTGGATTATAGATCACTACATCAGACATGAATCTATAAGGTACAAGTAAAGAAAATATAGGAAAACACTCTCACGGCATCGAAACTAAAAGTATCTTTAAAGACAACACACCACTGACCAAGCAAATGGAAGCAAAGATAAACAAATGGGATTATATAAAATTGAAAAGCTTCGCACCTCAAAAGAAACGTGACCAAGATACAAACCAATCCACAGAGTGGGAAAGGATATTACCCAATGCCCATCTGACAAGGGGTTAATATCCAGAATATATCAGGCACTGGTAGCACTTCACAAGATAAAAAAAGCCAACCCCATCAAAAAATGGGGGAGAAGAAATGAACAGAAGCTTCAAAAAGAAGAAATTTGAATGGCCAAAAAGGCATATGAAAAAGTTCTTCATCATTAATCACCAGGAGATGCAAATCAAAAACAACAATGAGGATCATCTTACACCACAGAGCTGTCACATATCCAAAAACAGCAAGAACAACCAGTGCTGGCGTGATGTGGGGAAAAAGGGACTCTCATCCACTGTTGGTGGGAGTGCCTATTGGTCCAGCCCTTTTGGAAAACAATATGGGCATTCCTCCGAGTACTAGATATTGAGCTCCCATTTGATCCAGCAATAGCACTCCTGGGAATATACCCTAGAGACCGAAAAACACATAGCAGAAACACTATCTCTACTTTTTATTCATTGCTGCACTATTCACAATAGCTAGAATAAGGAAACAACCTATTTGTTCGAGAACAGAGGACTGGCTAAAGAAACTGATATGATATATCTACACGATGGAATACTATACAGTTGTCAGAAAAGATGAAATTGTGAAATTTACCCAAATGGATGGACATGGAGACTATCATGCTGAGTGAAATTAGTCAGAAGGAAAAAGACAGATATAGGAATGACTGCATTCATTAATGGGATGTAAATATATACCAGTGTTTAACTGAGGTGGACAATGGTAATGTCAGACTAGAACTCACCATTGAATATACACAAGGAGACTTACATGATAAACCCTAAATGTCTGCAGGGCTAGCCGCAATGTGTAAAAAGAAGGGGAGAGAGATGCAGAGACAGAGAGAGAAAGATAGGAAAAGGAGTACCTGCTACTGAGGCAGCCTGGGGGTGGGCGGAAGGGGTGTGGGTATACTGGTGGTGGTGATGGGGCACTGGTGGAGGGGATGGGTGCTGGAACACTGTATTACCAAGAACCAATTATGGACACCTTTGTAACTGTATGTTTCACTGTGGTGTAATCACTTGTATCACTTGTAAAAAAAAAAAAAAGAAAAAGAAACTCACCAAAACCCTATTGAATTACTTTTAATCCACAATTGAGGGTATCCCCTCGCCGCAAGGTTTGCTGTGTGATTTGTTAAATCAACAAGTTATTTCGCTCTTTAAATGGTGGAGAATTGCACACCAGGCTTCATATCATAAAATTAGGGAATAGAAATAGGTGGAAGAAGGGAGTGTTCTGAGCTATTTAGAACTACATTATTCACTCATTCAGCTGTATTCACACTCAAGGGGGAAAGTAAGCTTGGAACACTCTTACTGTAATAGCTTGCATTAAATATTACACAATTCCTCCCAAACTCTTGGATGAGATATTTAGAAACAAAGTGCTCAAAATTCTAGGCCAGATGCACGGTTCATCTATGTGGTCTATGACATAGTCTAGCATAGCCTCCTGAAAAGATGCCTCGCTTGGACCCCCAGGTCTGAGTCCCTGCTGTAGCTGCCCCATGAGACTCAGCCAGCCCCCAGTCCCTCAGTTCTGCTGCTTAGTCCCTAGTATCAACTTAGACATCCTTGTCACAGAGGTGTCGTGAGTGGAATATCCCCCCCCCACCTTCTGCCACTCAGATTTCTAGAACTGGCCCCACAATTTTGCCCTGGTTGGGCGCATATCATTTTTTATGCATCTCTACTCCTTCCCATGTCTGGTTCATTCAGCATATTTAGAGGCCTCTCACTTCCTTCCCAGAACTGGCTCCACATCTCCCGCCCACCAGCCTCATAGAATGAACTCACCTGTAGGAAGCAGAAACTTTCCACCTAAGCAGCCCAGAGACACATTGGAGAAGTCTCCCCACAGCCGTGTTAAGTGGGTTTCTCTTTTCGTGTCTGTCAGAACAGGGCACTTTTTAATCAGCTGACTTTGTTCTGCCTAAACCATCTCTGCTCTTCCGCCAATTTTTTTTTGCACCCCATGGCTCAAACCCAGCAGGCCCATATTCATTGTCTGCTTCCCCGGTCTGTGTCTAAGAAAAACTTTCAGTACAACCATGATGCCATAGACAAGATTTGACAGTGAAGTTGGATCTCTGCCTTACTCCCTTGCAATACTCCCCAGGCCTGCAAGCTAGGCCCGACAGGTACAGGTAGGGAAGGAGGAGTTGGAGTATGCTGAGATTTTATTTTGTGGTGCAGAGTTTTATTTGAGACAGTGAAAAAAAAGTTTTGCACATGGAGAGTGATGACAGTGCTTTAGACCAGATTTGTGTGTGGTCTGGGGTGCATTTATACTATAGCAGAACCCCAATAATTAATGACTATACCATAGAAATCATTAGAGATGTATAAATTAGCAATAGTTCTGTTTATAAACCTGTGGTTTTAATAGCAAGGGAATACTAGTCACTTTTTTCTAGATCTATAAAACGGGTGCCCAATACAGCTAGGGCCTCCTGGCTGCTCACCATGTGGGAGCCAAATTTTTTACTATAAGGAGTTATAATTACAAGGTTCTCTGTGTGCCTGCTGCTGTCTATGTTGTTCAACTCTGGATGCCCATCAGACCTTTTAGGCGCTGTTTTGACCTTCTTAGAGTTGAGGATCCCAAAGCTTAAGACGGTCGCGATGACTTTCAAAGAGTGGTAATTGGCTCACAATTGTAGAACAAGATCCACCCTTCCATGCTCATTATCTTTGGCAAATGTGATACTTGTCTGTGCTGTTATCTTTACTCCCTGACTCTGATTGGCTTTTCCTGATTGATTGATTTTCATGCCAGCAAATTCCATTACTCCATCATGAATCCAGCTAACAAACCAAATGCATGTGTGGTATAGAAACAGTGGGAGAAAGCCGAAGTGACAGAGTAATAGCCCTGGGAGGTGGACAGCGATAAATAAGCCAGTGAACCCAGCAGGACAGTTTTTTTTTAAATTTTTTTATTATACCACCGTGAAACATACAATTACAAAGGTGTTCATAATTGGTTCTTGGTAATACAGTATTCCAGCACCCATCCCTCCACCAGTGCCCCATTTCCACCACCAATGTACTCCCCTCCCCGCCCCCAGGCCGCCTTAATAGCAGGTACCCCAGTTTCCTCTCTCTTTCCTCTCTATCTCTCTCTGTCTCTGCATCTCTCTCCTCTTATTTTACACATTGTGGCTAGCCCTGCAGATATTTAGAGTTTATCACTTAAGTCTCTTTGTGTATATTCAGTGGTGAGTTTTAATCTGCCATTACCATTTCCCATATTTAGTAAAACACTGGTATCTATTTATATCCTATTAATGAATGCAGTTGTTCTATATCTGTCCTTTTCCTTCTGACTAATTTCACTCAGCATGATAGACTCCATGTCCATCCATTTGCAGGTAAATTTCATAATTTCATCTTTTCTGACAGCCGCATAGTATTCCATAGTGTAGATGAACCACAGTTTCTTTAGCCAGTCCTCTGTTCTCGGGCATTTAGGTTGTTTCCAGATTTTAGCTATAGTGAATAGCGCAGAGATGAATAAAGAAGTACAGATAGTGTTTCTGCTATGTGTTTTTCGGTCTCTAGGGTATATTCCCAGGAGTGCTATTGCTGGATCAAATGGGAGCTCAATATCTAGCTTTCGGAGGAATGCCCATATTGTTTTCCAAAAGGGCTGACCAGTCGGCACTCCCACCAGCAGTGGATGAGAGTCCTTTTTCCCCCACATCCACGCCAGCACCGGTTGTTCTTGCTGTTTTGGATGTGTGCCAGTCTCTGTGGGGTGAGATGGTACTCATTGTTGTTTTGATTTGCATCTCCCTGATGATTAAAGATGAAGAGCACTTTTTCATATGCCTTTTGGCCATTCGAATTTCTTCTTTGGAAGCTTCTGTTCATTTCTTCTCCCCATTTTTTGATGGGGTTGGCTGTTTTCTTCTTGTGGAGTCCAGCAGGACAGTTTTAGATCATCTTTAGTGCCAGGTAGATGACAGGATGATACAGGGAGATTGGAGAGGATCTGGTGGCTGGTTTTAAGGGGGCTGGATCAGGAAAGGGACTCTGTGTGCAATGTCAGGAGTAGAAACCTAAATCCAGAGTAGGTTCTGTAAGGAGAGATTCCACTACAGAGAAGTACGGGATTGACTGCAAGGCAGGTGGCCTCAGGGAGGAGCAGAGGGTAGCTCAGTCTCATCCACAACCTCTCCAGCGCTGGGTTTCAGAATGCAAAGTAACAAACACTGTAGGTGGGCCAGAGGGCAGAGGGCCTTGGAGTCCAGGAAGAGGAATGTGTATGCCGCCCTGCTCTGTGCTGTGGGGAATGGATAAAGGCTTTAAAGCTGGGAGATTAAATGCTCTGATTTCATTTTACAAAGCGCTCTCTAGTTGGAGCTTGGCAGAGGGATTATAGGAAGCCAGTGTGAGAGGGGAGCCAGCTGTTGAGGGAGTTCAAGAATGAAAAAAAAAAACCAACACAGTTTGGGCAGGGGTGAGGGCAGCCAAGAGGGAGAGAAATGTATCGACATGGAAGGCTCTTTGGAACTACAGGCATGGCACATGGTGAAAGGAGCTTAGCATTTCAAGCTCGAGGGAAACAGTTTTCAAGGAAGGTTATTTGCCCCCTGGCCGGCGAGGCCACGCATCCTGCTTTGCTTTCCCTCTCCCCACCTTCCAGCATCTCCGTCTGGATTATATGGAGCTGAAGATTGTGTTGCAGGAAAATGAGACAGCTTCCCAGAAGATCAAAGGTGCTCTCCAATGGTGATGATATATGGAAATTGGCTGGGGAAAGCATGATCAGAATCCTCCAGAACAACATCTGGGATCATTTCTAGCCACTGCTGTATTTCTGTTTTTTCTTCTTTTTTAATTTTCTTTTGGGGAAGCCAGACTCTTCCAATCATCCAGACTCCTTGCTCTATCTTTCCTGAGTGTGTTTCAGCATACCCAGGAAGAGAAGAGACCACAAATTAAGATGAATCTGTTATCAGAGCAGCAAAGATCACCATCAATGGCATCTTGTCTTACTTATATGAACTCACCTTCTCAGCCATACTCACCCTCCTTTTATTAACGACATTCTTCTAGGCATCTGACAACCAGAAAAAAAAAAGTAGAATTTCATGCTTCCTTAAGTTTACTGAGTAGTTAAGTTTACTTTTATCGACTCTAATCACCTAGCCTAGACCCTTTGTCTCACACAAGTGCTGTCCCAGTCACTGATTTCTCTGCAGCCAGTGTCAAGGTATTTGTGGTCTAATTGGGACCGACAGCATCCTGTGGTTTCATGTTTATTTTTAGAAGATGCTTTAATTGTCTCAACTGTTTTCTTGATGTTTCAATGGATTTACCTAGAGTAATAGCATAAAGGCAAGCATTTCAGCTTAGAATACTTACACTGACATCCGCTTGTGTATCAGCTGGGTATGTGTTCAGATTTCCTCTCTCCCCTTATGCTCAGATTCTGTATGGAGTATTGTTGGGTAGACATTGGTGGAGGGTAGTGGATACTGCTGAATGGAATGGTGTCAGAACATTGTACACTTGAAATTCCGTCATAAATATCTTTCTAACTTTGTAATTCGTGGTGATTCAATTAAAAAGAATAAGAATGAGGTTAGACTGTCAGCTTTGGGGGTATGCACTTCCCCATCATCAGCAGTGGCTTGGCTGCCTTCGAAATATCATCTAAACATCTTGTACTAAATATAGGCTCATTCCTTAGCAAAGTGACGCCAACTTTCAAATGAATTACCAAGATATACAAACTGTTTCAGCCCAATTAGTTTGTGAAGGAAATTTTGGCCGCAGCTATATTTTCAGTATAAGGCAGTTGCCTTGGCATTGACAATGAAAATGCATTCCCAGGAAGATGAAGTAAAATTGAGCTTGCCTGGACTTCTGGGTAGTTACGGTATATGTGAAAAGATGAAAGAGGTGAGGTTTCCAAGGTGATGTGGATCAGTTAGCGCATTTATCAAAGGGCTAATGGTAGAAATATTTTTGAAAAATGAAATCATTTTTTGGTAAAGGATACTGGGAATAAAATATTAGTAAAAAATATGATAGCAAGAGAAGTTTTAAATGTATGTAAGTTTGAAGTAATATCCATAATGCATTGCCCAGGTATTTTAATTAATTAAATTTGGGGGGCAGTAGGAGGGAACACGCGGAAATGCTCAGGGGTGTTCCTACTCTGTTCTTAGGAATCACTCCTGGTTGACTCGGTACCATTTGGGGTACTGGGGATAGAATCCATTTCAGCTGTATGCAAGGAAAGCACCTTAAAGCTGTACTCTTCTCCACCATCCATTTTAGTTTATCTCTTTATTAAAAAAAATTTATTATACCACTGTGAGATATATAATTGCAAAGATGTTCATGTTTGGGTTTCAGTCATACAGTGTCCTAGCACCCATCCCTCCAGCAGTGCCCATTTCCCGCCACCAAAGTCCCCCTGATTCCCCCCCCTTCCCACAGCCTACCTCTATGGCAGGTACTTTGCCTCTTCTCTCTCTCGGCTCTCTCTTTAATATATATATATATATATATATGTTTATATGTACATATACATATATAGTTAAGAAAATATATATGTATGTATATATATTTGTATATAAATACATATATGTATGTATATATGCATATATGTACATATATGTATGTATATATGCATATATGTACATATATGTATATAAGTATATAACATATATGTATGTATATATGTATGTATATATATAAATATATGTAAGAGAGAGAAAGATACAGAGTCAAGATACATATATATAGTATAGTCAAGGAAAATATATATGTATGTATATATGTATAAAAATATACATATATATATTTTTCTTGACTATATATGTATATGTATCTTGACTCTATATATTTCTCTCTTCTTAATAGCACTTCTGCTGGATTTACTGAATTCTAATTGTTGGGTTAATTTTTATATATCACTGAAATTGTTTCTAATTATGTGTACTTTTCTGCTCTTTAAAAACATACTTTGTAGATATTCTCATGTGATTCCACAGAATAGCCATAGTAAATGGGATTCTATACATGGTGATAGTTTTTCTGTCTTTGATCTTAACTTTTAATGCACTAGAGTAGAGAATTTTGGGTATAGGGTGGTAATTTTACCGTCATGTCTTAAAAGTTTTTTTTCTATATCTTTGTGAGGTGTTGCATTAGAAAATTGAAAATGGATGGTGGCTGTATATAACAATAGCAAATCATTAAAACTGGGGCCATCAGAGAAAGCATTGATCTCTCATCTTGGTGAACATTGCTGTTAAGGGGGGGCCCCCCGCCTCTCCCCCGCCTTTATACACACTGGGCACATTTGAGTCTGGACTCTGCTTCTACCCTCAAACCGCTGCTCTGTCTCAGCTGGCTGTTCCCTCACCTTTTCTGCTTGAGTCATCAGTGTTTTTCAGTACCTTTTAACTCTGTCCCTGACTCAGGCTGCTGCTGCAGAGTCTTGTCTTGGAGGTGGGGTGCCTGCTTAGATCATCCCGCCTGTTCTCACTGTGTGTGTAAGTACAGGATCAGGGAACTCAGAGTAGGGCTAGTGCAATGCTAGGGAGTCCCCAGTCACCAGATGCCGAAAAGAACTGTGGACCAGACCCAAATCAGAAATGCTCAGAGGACATGAGAGAGGCCCACAGTTCTGCTGCTTTCTGAAGTCCAGCTCGCACTGCCTGGAGTCAATGTGAAGATTCCCATAAGGGCTTGGAAAAAGGCGAGTTCACACTACACCTACACCTACACCTACACACACACACACACACACACACACACACACACACACAGAAGCAGAAACTGTTTTCTTTCAAATGTGATACTTCCAAGGTGAACAAACTTCAGCTACCTAATGAGTATCCTTGAGGGACCCCAATGGTCTCCTCAGGTCCTGCTGGTCATATCTCAGTGAGTCAGGGACACTGTGAACCAAATGTTTTGTGGAAGTCTTGTTAGATTCGGAGGGAGCCACGAGCCAATATTATGGTCTTTCTGTGCCTATTGCAATTGACTCTATTATGAACTCTTTGAAGAGAGGAGGCTTGTTCCCTGTCAAGCCTTTGTATGAACACACAGATTGCACAGTCTATTCAGGGGCTCTGAACAGGAGAGAAATACTTTCTCTCTCTGCATTTTATGAATAGGCAGAGTGCAGCACAGAGAGATTTTGGCCTGAGCTGACCTCACATAGCTGGCGGATACCAAAGGAGAAAGTTGGATCTTCTTCCTTTCCTCTGTGTCTGTGCTGCCTGGCAGGGTAAAACATGAAACAATCAATTCCAACGTCTGGCTGACGTCCACTTACTCATCCGCATTCAACTTTGTGGTGGGACCAGTTTTCTACTGCCTCTAGAATTCATCAAGAAAAACATAAAGTCATTGGATTTATGTCTTTCATTTATTCTTATCATCACTGTTATCAGACATTTTGTTTAATTTTTTTATGTGGTAAAATGCATTCAACATAAAATTTGACCATTTTGCATAGATCAGTGGCAGTAAGACCACATCCATTGACATGTGACTGTTATCATCTTTGGTCTCCAGACCTCTGTTCATCATTTGCAAAACTGAAAATGCTGTAGAACTCACATTCTCTCATCCATTCCCTCCCTGGCAGTTTCCATTTCACTCTCTGACTTTTCTGACTTGACATGTCATTTATTTTTTTAATATTTTATTATACCACTGTGAGATATACAATTACAAAGATGTTCATATCCGGGTTTTGGTCATACATTGTTTCAGCACCCATCCCCTCCACCAGTGCCCATTTCCCACCACCAATGTCCCCAGTTCCCTCCCCTCCCCCAACCTGCCTCTATGGAGAGTTTTTATCTCTTTTTCTCTCTCTCTCTCTCTCACTCTCTCTTTCTCTCTTCCTTCTCTTACACACTGTAGATTGTGATGCATACATTTAGAGGTTATCATCTGTATCTTTTTGCCTGTATTCGACTTATCTTTTAGAAATGAATTGATAGAACGTTTGGGTCTTTGTGTGCCTGACACTTAGAATAATCTTCCTCAGGGGTCATACATGTTATAGCCTGTATCGGAATCTCCCTTATCCCGAAATCTCTCTCCCTCTCCCTCTCCCCCTCTCCTGCTCTCTCTCCCTCCCTATCCCTCTCCTCTCCCTATCCCTCTCCTCTCTCTCTCATCCTCTCTCCTCTCTCTCTCTCCCCTCTCTCTCCCTCTCCCTATCCCTCTCCCTCTCTCCTCTCTCTCTCCCCTCTCTCTCCTCCTCTCCCTCTCTCTCTCTCTCCCCTCCTCCTCTCTCTCTCCCCCCTCTCTTCCTCTCTCTCCCTATCCCTCTCCCTCCCCTCTCCTCTCCCCCTCCCTTTCTCTCTTCAACAGCACTTCGGATAGATCTACTAAATTCCAATTGTTGGGTTAATGATTTTTGCTTAGCACTGTAATTGTTTCTAATTAAGGTATACCTTTCTGCTCTTTTAAAAAAATATATTTTAGGGGCTGGAGTGAAAGCACAGCAGAGTAGGGCATTTGCCTTGCATGTGGCCAACCCGGGATTGATCCCCAGTGTCCCATATGGTCCTTGAGGCACTGTCAGGAGTTAATTCCCGAGTGAAGAGCCAGGAGTAACTCCTGAGTGTCACTGGGTGTGACCTAAAAAGCAAAAAAAATAAAAATATATTATATAGGTATTCTCGCAGTGATTTCTTAAGAACAAGGCTCTCAGATAGTGCTGGGATTTGCCTACTTCCATATGAACCATATATTTCATGAAATGTTACTGACTTCTGATTAAGAATAAGAAAAAAAAACATCCCACCACTTCTGTTGAAAGCACAAACCGCAAACTATAAACAGAAGGATAGTTCATTCTGCATAGAGTCAACCCGTGCCCTTAGGGAATGCCAGGAAACTGTTTATCTTGTTGAAGTGTGTGCATTTGCATCACATATCACAACTTATAGAAGTTTGTTTTAATTTTCCCTGTAAACCCTAATGGTCTAGTGATAATTAATGCTTCTCATATATCATTGATATGCCTCACAGCATAGCAGGATTCTTAAATCAGTTTATCCCTCAAATCTCTACTAGTTAATTAGTGTAAGAGCTTATTCACGAGACTGATTTAATTTTGTAGTTTTGTGTGAAACACCTACATAGCACACTATTTTTAGTGTGTGTGTAATTTCATTCAATGTAACAACATGAGGTTCTTTTTCTTAATTTTTTAAGAACTTTGCCTTACATTTGTACTCCATTCAGCAACTATGTGAGTACTGAAATGTGTAGAAGTTAGAAAATTCAGCACTCCATGTTTTTCGCCACGGGCCTAAAACGGAAAGGATAAATGGTTTCATTTGGACAAGGACATTTTGAAATAATGAAAGAACAAGTGCTTGAAAATGAGAAAAGAGCCACCAGCAAAGAGACGGTTTGCTGTGTAATCCAGAGCTCCTCCCAAACAGTCATGTTGGTTTAATAATTATCACAGGTCAATGAAAATTGCCAACTGGGTAGGCCCCCACGCTTCTCCCCACACATTTTTTGCCACATCCAGTATTGCTTAGGGCTTACTTCTGGCTCTGTGCTCAGGACAACTTCTGGAAGCTCTCAGAGGAGAGAGAGCATGGTGCCCGGATCAATTCTGGGTCATCCTCGTGCATGGCAAGTGCTTTAACCTCTGTTCTATATCCCCACCCCACCACCACTCTCCCAGGACTTTTAAGTGCCTTTAAAAGAACAGTTGCTATGTATAGCTCAATTCTGATGTGTTCTACTTTCCTTTGTGGTGCATCTAGTCCAGACATAAAGTACATGACTTTCTGAGTAGGATCATTCACTTACTCATTCTTTAATACCCACCACCTGACCAAATACTATATTCTAGATCAGGGATACCAGATATATATGACTTTACTAACCCCCTTTTCAGGGGAAAAAATCGCTCAGCATCCTAATGAGAATCTACTTTCCTTTAGTGCCTACAGCCCATTTGCATTTGAGGCCACTGAGATGAAAAATGTGCATTGAAATGATCACTTTGAGACCACTGCCATACCCCCTGGATCAGTAGAGCACAGGCATATGGCAAAGGCAGTTTCACCCCCACTTTGAGAAGATGTTAAATGCTAGGTTATATGTTCACAAAGAAAGATTTATGAAGAGGAGTCCAGTGATTTAGGGTTTGCTCATTCTCAAGGGATAAATAGTATATTCCAGGAGATTCAATAAGCTACAATGATTTCCCTCAAGGCAAAAGGTTTCTAACTAGTATTTATTAAAAAAACTGAAGAATCCAGGGTTCTTGTCATGAACACATATTTCTGGTCAAAAACAAGAAAAAATGTGAATTTATGTCACTTCTCCAGTAATGACACCCAAAGGCAGAAATCTCACAGAACTATTATTACTATTATATATAGTAAGGGGAAGCCAATAGATTTGTTGGAAGTACTTTCTCCCTACTATTTAATTATTTTGTATTCTGATTTTTCTAGGTCACATTGTGTATGTATCACAGTATTATTAGGGATTCTAATTGTGGGGAAAAAACCTTGACTCTGCTATTAAATGAAATCACATGTGTGTAACCATGGTTTTATAATAAAAGCACTAGGAAGCTTTTAAGTGATCATTTCAATGCACATTTTTCATATCTAAAAATAATAGGATTGAGGATAATGGTTCTAACATTAAAGGACTTACAGGTACCTGAATCTCATATACTTTTAGACAAACTCACAGATTTTAGAGTCACATCTTTTAAGAAAGTAGAATGCAAAAGCAAACCACGGGTATGCTGAACTCTGGAAGATGTTACTGTGTGATATTTCAGACCTTATTAAAATGAAAAACCAAGCAAATGAGAACCACTAATTGTATCTCACACTCTGTATTGTATGTCCTCTGAAATTGATGCTTCTCCTTGAGGCTTTTTGTCGGTGCTACATGTCCTTCAGCTGTGTGGAGAGATTGACAGTGTCAGTACTGACCCACAAGCATGCGGATGAATACACAGACGGTAAAATAGATTACCTGTCTGGGCTGCACCTAACTTTCTCCACCTCTGTGTTCTCATCTGAACACTGGGCCAGTGCTGAAGCACATCTTTGAGAGTGTCATTGAGGACTGATGAGTTAATGGGATGCTTAGTAGGCTCTATGGCCTTGGGAGAGGTGCTTAGCAACTAGTGGCCCTTAAAGAATGAGGCTTCAAAGAAGAAAATTTCCTTTAAAATGAAGACAGATCAGAACTGAGGAACTGGCTGTTAAAGCCACAATAAAATGTTTCACTTCATAAGCCACGCCAAGATAACATTTTTCAGATAGACATTTTAGCCTGTTGGCAGTAGACATTATTAGTCATGATAGAATTTGTGAGCCCTTCACAAAACTGGGGGGTATACCCCTTTGGGATGGCCATTTATACCCTCTTCCCAGAAAATTGTTCCATGTATAGACATTTAAAATTTTTTTTTCAATATGTGATGATGGGGATTTATTTTTTTTTAATTTTTTTTATTATACCACCGTGAAACATACAATTACAAAGGTGTTCATAATTGGTTCTTGGTAATACAGTATTCCAGCACCCATCCCCTCCACCAGTGCCCCATTTCCACCACCAATGTACCCCTCCCCCCCCCCTCCCCCACCCGCCTTAATAGCAGGTACCCCAGTTTCTCTCTTTCTATCTCTCTCTGTCTCTGCATCTCTCTCCCTCTTATTTTACACATTGTGGCTAGCCCTGCAGATATTTAGAGTTTATCACTTAAGTCTCTTTGTGTATATTCAGTGGTGAGTTTTAATCTGCCATTACCATTTCCCCATATTTAGTAAAACACTGGTATCTATATCCTATTAATGAATGCAGTCATTCTATATCTGTCCTTTTCCTTCTGACTAATTTCACTCAGCATGATAGACTCCATGTCCATCCATTTGCAGGTAAATTTCATAATTTCATCCTTTCTGACAGCCGCATAGTATTCCATAGTGTAGATGAACCACAGTTTCTTTAGCCAGTCCTCTGTTCTCGGGCATTTAGGTTGTTTCCAGATTCTAGCTATAGTGAATAGCGTAGAGATGAATAAAGAAGTACAGATAGTGTTTCTGCTATGTGTTTTTCGGTCTCTAGGGTATATTCCCAGGAGTGCTATTGCTGGATCAAATGGGAGCTCAATATCTAGCTTTCGGAGGAATGCCCATATTGTTTTCCAAAAGGGCTGGACCAGTCGGCACTCCCACCAGCAGTGGATGAGAGTCCTTTTTTTCCCCACATCCACGCCAGCACCGGTTGTTCTTGCTGTTTTGATGTGTGCCAGTCTCTGTGGGGTGAGATGGTACCTCATTGTTGTTTTGATTTGCATCTCCCCTGATGATTAAAGATGAAGAGCACTTTTTCATATGCCTTTTGGCCATTCGAATTTCTTTCTTTTGGAAGCTTCTGTTCATTTCTTCTCCCCATTTTTTTGATGGGGTTGGCTGTTGTCTTCTTGTGGAGTGCTACAAAGAAAACTACAAAACGTTACTTCAGGAAATAAAAGAAGACCTGAGGAAATGGAGACACATTCCCTGCTCATGGATTGGAAGGATTAGCATTATCAAAATGGTAATACTCCCTAGAGCTTTATACAGATTCAATGCTGTCCCTATAAAGATACCCATGATGTTCTTCAAAGAAATTGAACAAACACTTCTGAAATTTGTATGGAATAATAAAACCCCACGAATAGCTAAAGCAATCCTTGGGAAAAAGAAGATGGGAGGTATCACTTTCCCCAACCTCAAGCTCTACTACAGAGCAGTTGTAATTAAGACAGTGTGGTATTGGCATAGAGACAGACCCAGACCTATGGAATAGAACTGAGTATCCTGAAACGCACTCACAAAAATACAACCACTTAATCTTCAATAAAGGAACAAAAAATATTAAGTGGAGCAAAGAAAGCCTCTTCAACAAATGGTGCTGGGAAAACTGGGCAGCTACATGTAAAAAATGAACGTAGACCTCCTTCTAACGCCATGCACAAAAAGTCAGATCAAAATGGATTCTAGATCTTGATATCAGACATGAATCTATAAGGTACATCGAAGAAAACATAGGAGAAACGCTCTATGACATCGAAACGAAAAGTATCTTTAAAGACGATACACCACTGACCAAGCAAATGGAAGCAATGATAAACAAATGGGATTATATAAAATTGAAAAGCTTTTGCACCTCAAAAGAAACGGTGACCAAGATACAAAGACAATCCACAGAGTGGGAAAGGATATTCACCCAATACCCATCTGACAAGGGGTTAATATCCAGGATATATCAGG